>LR141260.1:0-13146 GCA_900659605.1 Tisbe holothuriae | reverse complement strand
ATGAATTAACCGGAAGACTTTAATGCTTTAATTATGAACTTATAGATCAAGAAGCAACTTAAATAGTTATAAATGATTCATTACAATGTTATTACAATTTCTTGTATTTGCTTGATGGAATAAGTGATTGGAGCTTTCTCTCCTTCTGTGCTTCTTCCCACACACCCCTCATTAGCCCCCTGTAGTGTGATGAGCCACTTTGCTCTACTATGAAGGACATGAACATTAAACAGTATGAAAAATAGTTGATTTCAACTTATTTAGTTTGTACTGTGTAAAAGGTACTGTTGTTGATAATCCATGGCATTACTGCAAACAATATATATGGCTCATTTGATTTCCAAATGATATAATGTACTGGTACACGCCGTGGACTCATATAATCTGACAATTTTAATGCACTTAATACCAAAAAGCATGCTTTCCCTCTCTCCTCGGTCGCCTGCCTAATTTCGTTAATTAAAAGCGCGCGTATATTCGAAATTACACCTCCGCTAATTCAACTCGCTTTCATAATTGCATCCATTTCGAGGAATAGATTAACTCCATTCGAGCATTCTGCTAATTATATGTTACTACTCTGTAGCTTTGCAGCCCATATAATGTGCAAAATAGTTCTCCAGTAAGAACGAAAACAGAACAAACTCAGTTAAAGCAAGAACTAAAACAATAACAGGCTGGTAACCCTGCTGCACCATTGCCACTGATCTCCTAAGCTTTGTTATAACTCCATGTCGCGGACTCTAAAAATCCATAAGTGGATTTGGCGTCTCCTGGGAAATAAGCGAATTCAAAACGAAGGGATTTTTGTGTGATGTTCATTTTCGTAGTAGGGTCCAAAGTAGATTTGCGGGATAAACAAAGGAGACTTTAAATTGATGACAACATAATGGAATTTGGGGGATTGTGGGGCAAAGATGTCGTTTGGATGGATGAAAAGGAATATTATTGTAATATCAATTATTAAATATTGGTATAATTTAAACTAAAATTGTGTTTAGTTTTGTAATGGACTTCGTGAATACAATTTTCATGCAATATTTGGTAAAAAAATTAGTATTTAGGACAACGGATACGTATTTTATAAAACCCCAATTAATATGTTTAGAAAAGAAATAGAAACTCCTGTAAAACCACGGAACGGTTAGTTCGCAAGTTCTTTCTACAGTGTGGGGGAGCAAAAACGCGAATTTTTCCTTGTTGAAAACTAACCAGCCATAATATAAATTACTTTACCTCCTAACCAGGTAAAAATTGGAACACATACTAATTATGATCTGCTTCAAACACTCAAACTGTTACATTTATTATTACTCTCAATATAATTATGTAATTAAGTAATTAACTGCACCTATTAAGTGGCCCAAAAGCCAAACTTAATACCATCATTTGACAGACACAGTGGTTTCTGGAATATTAATATTTTGGTAGACAATAGCTCATATGTATGCCTACTATAAGCAGGATATGTTTCAGAATTACATTAGGTTGCACAGAGAAAAACCTTAATTTCTCCTCTTTAGCATGAAATATCAAAGTAAAAAAAGCTCAGGTCTCCTCGGATCCGGCTCCAAATTTTAGGATCCAACATGGATCCGGATCCAAATGCCAGAAGTATGTGGACTATAGCCAGATGGATAATCAGGATCCATATTTTTGCATTAGGCATCTCTGCAGTCCTCATGCTGCCTATTTGCAAACAAAAATCAAGTTTTATTTAGTGTTTATGTAGTGTTTCTGCGTGAAGCAGGTCCAGCACACTTTGCCTGTACTGCTCTATATCCTCTAACTTTGATTATATCAAAAAATGCCACTAATATAAAAGACAGATCATGAATGGAGCTGCTAGGATCTGCTATTGGATTCTATGTAAGTGGAATTTGTTGGGAGCTAGGGCAAAGTGCGCAAAATTCGCGTTTTTGCTCCCCCACACTGTATATTTCTAGTTCTATATATAATTCTCCTATCCTTTCCTCATTCATTCACGTTTTATTCAATCCATCTACTCACCAGATTCGTAAATGGATTTTCAACATTTATTATCTCGGGACAAAGTAGAGAGAAGTCAAAAACATCTTATAGGGTAAAATTGATGAATAATAAGGTCGAATTTACTCAATCTAGGGGGCTAGTATTAGGCAAAGGTTTTCTTAGACTGACTTAACCATAATTCTAATAAACTTTCTGCGCAGCTGTGCTATTATACATTTAAAAGTTATTTAGTGTGTCCCTTAATATCCTGTATTAATATTGAGTAAGTAAATTTCATTTTGCCTCATGGCATCCCTTCTTTATTTGTTCGTTCACTAGATTAATTACCCCCTTCATTCTCTCTCTATTTACAGACAATGAACACAGTTTGGGGAACTAAAGAGATTCGCTCTCAAAAGAGAGATTTTTATAGAGAAGAAAATCTGTTAACATCAGTTTTTGTTGTAACTAATGACATCACACAGCCGAACATTTACTACGGTGCTAAGGAAATGCGTATTATAATATGTAATTTGTAGATTTATGTATTAGATCCACATGTACATCAATCTGCTCAGTGAGTTTAAGGAGAAATAGTCTTCATCTTTCACATGTATGTAACCTATTCCTAACAAAATAGAGTCATAGTTTGTATTCCTTGATTTAGTTCTGTAGTGTTATTTCCCAGAGATATCTATCTATTTTCTCCTAATGGGTGTAATAGCTAGTTTTTCCCGTTTCTATCTCTCTGGTCTTTTGTGCAAAAGCTCTAAGTGGTCTTCTTTGCTGCTTTTGCTCTCATTGAATGTGCTGCTACTCGTATCTAAAACGATTTCTCAGTCAGGCTTGAGGGAGCAAAACGATTTGGACTGAGCACAAATGCAATGAAAATAAACACACAAATGAGAGAACGGATTAACCGTGTGTTTTGGGAGAATGAATGCCAATGTGTTACAATAAAAGGTTGTTATATACCTTTTTTGGATCATGTGCCACTGACACAGCCATAGCATGCCGAAAGATTTAAAAACGTTGCAATACAATAAGGAACAAAACCAAATACAGTATTGTCATATTTTTAAACTCTTCTTGCAATAGTATACTAACATGCAGTTAACTATAAAGTCAGTCTGTTGATTAATGCTCTGCGTTCCTCTTGCCGGGGTGCAAATTATTATGGTTGCTGCTGCTTTTCATTCTTCTTCTTGTATTCCCATGGGGTAGTCTCAGCAAAGAGAGAGAGAAAGCTAAATTAACTTTATGTTCAACTAGTGTAATGAAAGTGTTAAATGTTGTGTATATTGTTTTGTAATATACTAATGTATAGAACAAAATAACAATAGCAAAGTAAATATTATTTTACTTTTGATATACTGCACTGAAAGGGGACAACCCAACAGTGTTCAGCACACATACACAGATGCAGACTTGAGGAGAAGGAATGAAGCCAGTTAGTTTAATCTAATGGGACGTTTGCGCCTGTGCTGCTGCTGCTGCTGGGGAACAAGCCCGACTAGTAACATATAATCATACATACGTAGTGTCAAATAATCCTTGTCTTTGTATATCATGAGACATGAAATCTGTTTGGAAGGAATTGTAATATTGCTAATTATTATGTTATTAGTTACTCTATGAAGCAGTTAAAACTAAATAAGTCAATAAATCATATGTAAAACTTCTCGTCGGTCTATTTCACTTTTTGTCCGCAGTGTTCCCTTTTCTCTCTTCCTTCTTCTTCTGTGTTATAAGTGTTGGATTCCGGCGTCAAATTAGCACTTAATTCCATTGAAGCTGAGTTGTGTAGAAGAAGAAGAAGCCACTGGAGGAGGAGGAGGAAAGCTTAATTCAATTCATTACTACCTTGTTAAAGCCGACAAAATGATGCAGAGGAAACTGCAGAGATGAAACCAGTGGAACCTGCTTTATATGATGTGTGTATAGAACTAGAGGACTAAATTTCAGCTTTATTCGGAACTCTAGACAGTTAAAACATTAATAAAGCGAATTATACTATTTTATAACATTTGTTTCTTCATTTAAATTACAATCTTTTTAAAGAATAATGGCATGAAAATAATAATCACCATATAGCAATAACCATTGTAGTGCACTAATAATATATTATTTAATATGGCAGTGTAACAGTTATCATGAACACCATCACGATACGTATGATATCTTTCAGTATTCACGGTCTCCTAAACTGAATGTCTTTACTCGGCACCGACCCATCGCCAGCGACAGCAGCGCCGCCAACGTCAATCTTGAGAGTTTGGTAACCCCCGTTTCGACCTGTAAAAGTAAATATATTCAGTTTTGATATAATCTACTACACATTTACATTCATCATATTTTATAAATCCATATCTGGATGCATTGAGGTTCATTTTTCTCATTAACTCAAGTGGTTGAATTTATCTATGTATAGCATCTTCGATTAACTTGAACCCTTTTATGCTTCACATACGATTAAATTATGTCGAAATAGTTGAGTTTATCTCACCCTGTGGAAAGCAGCATCCCGTGAACCTCTTGCATCCTCTTTGGAAGCAGCAGAGCAGCGAGGTCCCAATGAGACCTCCGACTACAAACATGATGCTGCCAAAGCCGCCCAACTGGCCAGGGTTGAAGCAGGTCGTCCACAGGATGCAGATCTGAAGGATAGAAAGGGTTAGGGTTGCTATATTTGGTTATATTAATGAAAGTTTTGTCAATGATAAATTTACATTATTACTCCGGAGAAAATTCAGTCAGATTGTAAAAATAGCGATTCCGCTTAAAAGAAACAAATATTAATTAAGAACAAAAAGTGTACCAGCTGAAAAGGCTAGGCATGCATACGTTGGTAAATAAAGTTTTATTTTATATAGAAATTTTACTCTCAAAAACCTTTGAATCTTATTGAGCCTGACGACATTTTTTGACGAGCATCTAAGAAAAAGAATGCATTAATCTTGATTCTTCGATCGACTCGAGCATGTTGCAGCCATGTCAGCTATGAGAAAGCGCGGCCTACCGGAGGAATTTCTGGGCTGGTATGAACATTACCTAAAGAACAGGATCACAACATCGCGACTAGCCGGCAGCAGTGTCACGAGGAAACTCAGTAGAGGCACCCCCCAGGGGGGTGTACTGTCGCCCATGGTGTGGAACATAGTATTCGAGGAAGCGCTGGAAGGGGTTGCAGACAAAGCATTCATAACTGGATTTGCAGATGATGGATGTATCCTAACATGCGGAAAACGACCTGAAATTTGTAAGAGACAGGCACAAGAGGCAGTCGACGTGGCGCTAGAATGGGGCAGAAAAAACGGACTAGAGTTTAACGCAGGAAAAACCGAAGTGGTACACTTCCGGAAGGGAAAACAACGACGACCCTCGCGCATCCTAATAGACGGCACGCGGATAGCATACTCCAACACCGCACAATACTTGGGAGTGACACTAACGCATAACCTCAGCTGGACCCCACACATTAAAAAGATGGCCGAGAAAGCTAAAAGGACTATATTTGCAGCAAAAAACCTTGTTGGAAGAGACTATGGTATACGACCGGACCTTATCCACTGGATCTGGACCGGATGCATCACGCCAATCGTGCTGTATGGATCACATCTATGGGCGCAAAATACTACAAAAACACAGCGTAAAATACTAAACCAAAGTCTCGTATATAGCATTGACCAATATAGCGCACTGTCACAAGGGTACCCCACTGTCGGGCCTCCAAGTTATACTAAACGCAACCCCCCTCCACCTCAAAGCGCGGGAGAATGCCCTAGCTGCATACGACCGACTCCAACTGCACTGGAACAAGGACGAATACGACCACAACATCCTACCACAACAGGGACACATACACTCTATAGCCACCAAGAGGCATCGACTGGTAGGCCAAGAACCGCCCGACTACAAGATCGAGATTAACAAGCCAGGCAGAGTACAATTCTCAGAAAAACAAGCCAGTGAAACGGAGACCGCCTACACAGAAGTATACACTGATGGTAGCAAAATAGACGACAGAGTGGGAGCAGCCTACACCATAACGCAAGGAGGCAAAGAAGTAACATACGGACTACATCAACTACCCCCGGAAGCAACTGTGTATCAAGCTGAACTAGTAGCCATTGAGATGGCGGCTACCCGCATGAAAGAACTCCAAATCAAAGGCCGAATCCACATCCACACGGACAGTTTATCATCCATACAAGCCCTCAAAGCAAACACACTAACAACAAACCAAACCGTCAGAACGAAAGGTGCACTGGAAGTGTTATCCCAACAAAGTAAGACCAAGGTCAGAGTATACTGGACAAGAGCGCACGTCGGAACAGAATTCAATGAAAGAGCAGACGAACTAGCCACTTGCGTGCCACTAGTGAGGGCATCCCACACCACATCCCACGGAACAGAGCGACCCTGAAAAACATATACAAGGCTGAAACTGATAGAATGTGGACACAAGAGTGGAAGACATCAATAAATCACTACAAAAAGACGCGCTTCTGGTTCCCAGAACTGGATACCAAGAAGTCGAGCAAATTACTATCCAAAGGCAGAGAGCAACTAGGCACAGCCATACAGTGGATCACCGGATTCTGCAATTTAATGAGACATCGCCATAAGAAAAACAGGGTAATCAATGACATCTGCCGACTCTGCGAGGAGGAAACAGAAACACCCGAACATCTAACATTTCACTGCCCCAGCCTAATGCACAGAAGAACTCAACACTTTAAGACACATCTTGGCGTCACGACCTGGACGGTGGACGGCCTACTAAAATACCTAAACTGCGACACCATAGCAACCCTCATGACCGACGGAACGGACTATAAAACGTAAAAACATCAACAACCCTTTAACACATAACTAACACAGAAATGCGTTAACCAGAAGTCAGATAAGATTTCAAGCCCAAAGGTCGCATGCGACCTAGGCCTTGTCCTCTTATACAGTATATATATTATGTACGTGTAAAGGATTGAAATAAATGAATGAATGAATGCTGAGATAACAACAAGGTCAAATGAGACCCTGCCTTGAGTGCTCAATCTATTCAGGGCTGCATATATTCTGACCATTCCCGAGAAAGAGGAGATTTTCGAAAGCTCTAAATCGAACGCTCCTCTGTTTTCAATCAATCTGGAATTTAAATCCGCTGAGGCGAAAGAAGTGCAGAGAAGAAGGCTGAAAAGACCAGAGAGAATTGGGAATAGAATACTTGGAATTGAATGAAGGAGCGATTTCTGTTACGGGGAGACTCGAAAAAATCCTCATATATGTTGCAAGAAATACATTTCAATCTATAGAGTGAAATGTACGTGTGTAAAATATAAACAAAACACTCTTTCATCACAATGTTTTTGTGATTACACGTAAAATATAATGGAACTTTTCTTCCCTTGGAGAATATGCCAAATTTGAGGCCTTTCTTTCTTCTGCTCCCCAAAGGGCCCGTTTTCAATCACTCAGACTTTGAGAACCAATCCATTTTTATCCACAAACACATTTTAATAAAATATGCCCACGTTATATTTCTGCAAAATATCCCCTTGAGAAACGGAGAAGAACAAAAGGAATTATTTGCAATATTAAAGAATCGGACGAAAACAATGTTGCAAAGATACACCAACTATTGGATGAATGTAGTATAGGCCTGTCCTCCTCCATATGATGCCTCGGGATAGAGACTGATCCTCAAATCCTAGAAGGATGCACTTTGGCCAAAACGTGCCTCTGCTGCTCCTCGGAGAAACTGCTGCTGCCGGCTTGGAAATAGTTAACCAATTGCAAAAGGAGACAGTTGTGTACAACTCATTGTGTGCAATACACGGTGGATTTAAAAGTAAATTGAAATTTCATACACATATATAATAAATTTCCATTTTGCTGACCATCAAGATATGATTAAACAATACTTTTTGTTAATAAATCTTCCGCCATAGCTAAATTATTTCATAAATGTTAGCCAATATTAATAACCCATTGTGTATTGGATGCAGTTCCGGGACCTGAGAGTGGGTTTTCTTCTTCCAAGGAAGCAGCAATCTCTCTTTAAGACTCTTATATGCCGCAACTTTTATAACTGCCCTCCACAAATGGACAGCGAATCCAGCGATCTCGCTGCTATTTGAGCTCTCTGACTTTGGGAATTATTTGCAGTTTCTACTTGAGCAGACTCACAAAAGGTGAAAGAAGAGAAAGAGAGAAGGAAAAAGAGAACTGAAATTGACAAACTTTTCTGGGGGGCAAGTAATGCCGGAAGTTGGCCATTAAGCGGGTCGTCGTGGTAAACCAAAGAAGTAATTAAATACAACCATAACTGGTATACATACTTAATAATTTTATAGTTTACGTTTTCAAGTTGAAATCTAAACCTTCTTGATTTGTGCAGTATTAGTATTTTATATGCAAAGCAGTAACAACCAATTTCTATAATAACTAAAGTAATACAAGTCAACTCCTTCCACAGGCAAATAGTAGCAAATCCCAATCAAACAATTTTAATTAAAAAAGTTGAAAGTCGAGTTGGAGAAAAAAATCCCAGTCTTAGCTACGTTTTGTTCTTTTATTTTGTCCTCTGTTTTCTTTGTAAGTTTCATTCTCATTCTTACAGGCCAATGAACACACGCACACTACAAATACAGAGCAAAGAAGGAACAAAATTGTACAATACTATATTAACATATGTAAAGCTTAAAGGCTACCTAACATACAAATACCGTTACGCATGTAGTAATAAGCCACCACTCATCCAATTTCCTGAAGTTACCAACAAAAAGATTTCCTCATTTTGACCTTTCGCAATTAAAGGAGAGAAAGGAAAAAAGGGAGCCTTGGGAAAAAGGTAAAACGAGCCTGCAGTCCAATGATATAGAATTAGAACTAGAAGGAAAGTACAGTTCGTCTATTTATACATGACATTTACGTGAAGAATTTTTATGATATAGTCCTTTCAACCAAGAAGTGAACAACTGTAGTTTAATATCATTGATTGTTTGCAGCTTTTCCCCTTTTCTTCCGCTCCCAAGGTTTAATTACAAAGGAGGGAGCGAAGAAGAAAAAAGAAAAGAAAAGAAAAGAAACGGTTTTGCTGCAATAGACTTTTGGAGCAAAGAACGAAAAAAGAAGGAAAGGAGGACATTGAATGTATAGCACAGCTACAGTTCAGGGACATCTGCAGAATGGAAAGGATGTCATTAAGCAGACAAAATTATTATTACTGACAGTGAGGCTGTAAAGGTTAAATTAATTCATTGGTATTCGTTTGTGTTGCATTGGAAATTATGTTTTTCTAAATTATTTAGATGCACGTTACCCTTACTAAAATGGCGCCTTCCAAGTCTACTTTTTAAAAGAAATATCTGCCGGTAAAACGTACTTTAAACCCTGTTTTTCAACCTTGTGCCTCCCAAGCCTACTTTTTAAAAGTAATGTCTGCAGCTGGCTGTGACATTGCCGTCTAACAACCTTGCTTGAAAAGCCATTATTATTAGACCGAAAAGAGAGAAAGGAAAAATACTATTATCCAGACAGGAAAAATAATGCTTGTCAATAGAAAAGAGAGTACGGATATTATGGGCATGGTTACAACCATTAAATAAACTATAAGAAAATGTAGTACCCGCCGAGTATGGATTTTGAGTGCCGTTGAGTTCAACGTCGTGTTGTCGATGCGAGAGACATGTGAAGCTTCACATTGGCAAAGTTAGATAAAAGGAGTTGCAAAATTATCTTGCAGTTTTCACACATAATTCTACGTCGTGTTACTATAAATTTTGCATGTTAGCTTTAACACGTCCATCATTCCGTGAAGCTCACCGAAAACCATACTCGGCGGGTAGTGAGTAATATATTTAAATTGTTATACCTTATAATAGGCTATACAATCCGTTAAGTTCAGCAGTGACAAGGATGGAGTCATCAAGCCATCCTTGTATACTCCAAAACAAAGATGTGTCCCTTCATGTGTGATGAGAAAGTTTCCCCCAAAATTCCTGCAAACAACAATATATACGGCGGGGAAAAGGCCAAAGGTTGCGAGGTCAAAATGCGAGGACTCTCTTGGTCACTCACTCGGATTGGGACAAACTTTTTGTTCCAAGGGTTGAAAATGGAGATGTTACAAGTTTCTTCTTCTTCTCCCTCCCACGAGGAAAAAGAAAAGAAGTTTTTGAAATATGAGAAACTGGAAAGTTTTTCCTTCTCCTGCAGTTGGTCGACTCTTTGTTGGGATGTTTTTACATGGAAGATGCTCATTATATATTAATCCTTCCTCTAGAACATCAAATTTCATAATTACATATTGTGTGGAAATTCAGTTAGAGTTATATTCTACAAGATAGTTTAAAAGCATGTACGTACAAACCACATTTCATATAAATCCATCTGTTCGCACCACTGTTGTCTTTTTCTTCTGCTTTTGATGCCTACAAGAGCTTTTAAAAAGAACAAACTTTGTCTGAGACTCGAAAGACTCATTTTCCTGCAGCTTAAAACTGCCAGGGTTTTGTTGCTAAGACTTTCATTACTCATAGAATGAAGCCCGACCAAACTTACATTTTTCAAGTATGCTTAAAGTGTACTGTGTAGTTTCTTCGAAAAAGTGTGGCAGTGAATTTAGGCAAGCTTTTGAGTCTTCATTCTTGAGGTAGACGCGTCAACAAACACTTGTTTTAGGGTTCTTTTTTCCAGGAAACGAGAAAAAAGATGTTTGCTTATAAATTGCAACGTTCTTGATGTTATGTACTATACTGTATAGCTCAAAATACTGATATCTAAATAGATGTTAATTAGTGTATTGATTATGAACGCTCACTTAGTTTCGTCTTAGACAAAATAATTATTAGAATATTCTGCAGTATCAGTATACGTAAATCTTCGGTACTCCCGTGCCAAAATGCGACTTTTCCATCAACATGTTGATTCAACCCCTCGTTTTTAACGCGTTCCAGCCATGTCTGAAAACAATCCCTCGCATCCAAAGACTCCTAAACCTATTTCCCTCAGTGAATGCTCAGCCATGACGTTGGACAGCAGAATCTTGCTTGGTAAACAATGTGTAGTACGCGATAAACCCCTTGAAAGGATTTTTATGACAGAGGAGATAGGTCGACCTGCCCATGTTAGAGTTGGAGTGGCTGCCAAACATTTTGTACGCTTCAGGATGGCCTCGTTTTAAGACTTCATTCAAGCGTAAAATACAGTTCAAATTAGCATAACCACATTTGAGATGCATTTCAATATATAAGTAGACTCAATTTCTTGAACCTTTTTTTCGAACAAAATGCTTCATTGTCTATTTTTATCTTCTTTGTGCAGCAGGCAAAAAGGAAAGAAATGTGGTTTGGGGGAAGGTGTGTTTGAATCTTTAATAAGTGCAGGGACCGGTTTTCTAAAACATAAGAGCCTCTTCTCAATTAATACCGAGTGATTTTCAAAAATGCAGGGCACAACTCAAATCCCTTAAACACGTCCGATAATAGTGTAAAGTAAGGCATCTCCCAGACGGGAATTAAAATAGGAAATATTTTCGAAAATATTTTCTCCTCCTCGCAGGCGCTCCTGTCCTGCTTGCTTCATGCAGGCCGGGAAGGGAAGGGAGATGACGCGGCATGTTTTTGGGAATCGAGCCCGAAGCGTCTAAAAACAAGGCTGCAGCACAATGCTTTTGAAGTGAAACATTGAATATCCTGACAATGGACATTAGTGAAGCCCACTCTGAAGGCGCCTTTTACAATGGATTACTTCAAGCATATTCTTATTTGCGTGTTGATAAGTTCACTCTGCCTTTTTCGATGGGGCAAGTCAAGTGTAAAGTGATATACCATTTATTGAACTGTAAATTCTCATTCACTATTTCTATTTCCCTATTCACTATTCACTAGTTCAGCCAGTTGTGTTAAAATAATTTGAAAGATCAAAATGCACTTTAATGTCTACATTAATATATGAGAGAGATCCAAAATTAGGTCAATGCTAAATTTACACAGTGTAAGCTGTGTAGTCCCATGAATACGCTATTAATAAGGCTACCACGGCTAGGCCAGTTACTATCGAGATTATTCATCGCCCCTTGCTTATATTTTCTCGTATGCCCTTCGTTCTAAAAGGGACTTTCGGTCTTATACTCTCTGCTGATTGTGTTTAGTAGATCTATAGAACTGGGAAGAGCTTAAGACGTTTTGTTTTTCGGGTGTTTCTACGAAACTGGGAACAAATTTTGGAGGCCCCTAGAGAGAAAAAGAAGAATAAGAGGCCACTGTCTATTCCGATTAGAATAGTTGGCAAGGGATTACCAGTCGTAAGGTCAAAATGGCTCCATGCAAAACTTTAATCATGCCAAAATGATTTGAATATTCTGCTGTAATTTGTCTGAAAAATTTCAATCTTTGCCCTTAAGCCAAGTTCAAAAGTCTCTCTTTAGCATCAAAAAGATCATTTGGAACCTCTATTCAAAATCCCTTCTCCTTTGCCATTTTATACATTTTCAAGCCTTTGAACTGCTTTCTGAAAAATATACACACATTAAACTCCCGAAATGGGCATGGACATTTATCGCATATATCACACGCTTGTGGATAGGATTTGATTTATGGAAACGACCCCATTTGACTTTAGACTTCATCATAACACCAATGCATGCAAGGAGGCCAAATGCTAACGCTATAAAAGTTAAAATGAGAAACTTTCACAATATAAGATACATACAGTATGCAAGTTCAATCAATACTACCGCCATAACTTTATTATCCTCCTTACCGGTATGATATAATTATTAAATCATGGATGACTTAAATATATCCATGTATTACGTAATACCTACTTATATGCTCATATGCCGTCTATAATACCCATTTGTGGCTACCACCAACACTGAGCATCAACAATAGACCATTCAAAAAGTTACGTTCGGACCGAGAAAAAGATGAGGGAAAAGAAAGATCTTCTGAAGCGCAAAAAATATATATCATGTTATTTCTTTGGCCGGAAGCAAAACATTCTCCAGACAGAAACAACATTCGACTTTGCTGCCCGTTTGCAAGATACACAGATAACGTTTCTTGGCTGGCGATGTTTTTCGGCGATGATAGAAAAATGGTTTAAGCTATGATTTCGTACGTTTTTATTAATAAAAATGGCATTGACCTTGGCGTATTTCTGCTGAGT
>LR141258.1:0-13145 GCA_900659605.1 Tisbe holothuriae | reverse complement strand
GCAAACTTGCAGCTATCACAGTGGTATTAATTTATAAACCAATATCATATTTTAAGTACTCAACATGATCACAAAGATCTACACTCTCCAAAACAACCAATAAATTAGGGAATTTTTGGAATTTTGAAAGACTCTTTGGGAATAGGATGAGTACTAGAATCGCTCCCTAAAGTTGACCTTATTACATCCAATATAATAAAGGCTTTTTTTCACTAAAACGTAAATATTATTACCGTCTATTTACTTAACTACACGGAAGAAGAATAGACAAATAGTTCTGCAGGCAAATGAAATATGTTAATTAGGACCATTTCAACGTGGAAATATTCCCGTTTATGCCTGGGATGTGTCCCCTTCTCTGGCAGCCTCCAGGAGGCAATAAGTCACGTATCTCGGAGGAGCCGGAAACAAAACAACGCAGCAGATATGAGAAGTGGAAATTTGAAGGATGGCTTTATACTGAGTTACCATGAAGGTCTAGGGATGCTAATGTACTGTATCATGTTCAAAGGGCTTTATTTAGCATCTCGTGCCGTCAAAAGTTTTACCAGCTCTGTTCCAAAATAAAAGTAGAACTGTGGGGATATAAAACTGAGGAGGAAATCCAGCTTCCTACTTTTATTTGAAATCCGTGCCTTTGGAACGACAACAACAACAACAACTGACTCAGCTTTTGAGCAAAGGGGGACATCATTGAGTCAAAATGACATTTGATGATTTTTTTTCCTTTACTCAATCACTGTTTAAATATAATATTTATATATAAAAAGTCTTGTTTCGCCTCGGATGGTTCCAGTTCTGATCTTCTCCTTCTTCCCTGCAGAGAGAGGCAGTTTCTGTGGGCTGAAACATCTGTTGTTTTGTGTGTCGTCTTACTACGAGTATAGCCAACGAAGGCTGAAGGCAGGAGGAAGGCAGGAAGGGGAAGGATTACTACTACGATACAACTAAGACTCCTGCTGATGCTCTAATAGTGATAGCACGACTATCTTAAATGTAGGCAATGAAGAAAAGATGGGAGAAGAAAATCCTAACTCTCTAACCATGTAATTAGGCAAAAATTATAGCAAATATATAATCAGTACTATGAAACATGTCGGATATTGAGTAACATTAAATCCTAGACCTCCTTCCTGTTACCATATTCAGAACAAACCTTTCTCCCCTTTTCCGCCATTAAGGGATCTAGGGATCACACTTTCACTAGCAAACCTGATGCATGCGACGTTTGCCACCCATGCAATGATGACGTTTCAGTACAATCCTGATTATTAGAAGCTCTTTGAACGCAATGGCATGTCGGTGGGGAGGCTGAGGAATACCAAAGACCATAGGTCCAGTGGGAAAAGAAGTGGAAAGCGACAAAGATGACTTTAACGGCTTCTCTTCCTTTTGGGGTCAGTTCCAATCTTCAAAAATGGAAGGAGGGGAAATCGGAGGAAATACTCTGGGGTGAAATTGTCACAAAAAATGGGAAGAAGAAAGGAAAAAGTGGAGAGAGGCTACAACAGCTGAAGATGCTTTCTTTGTTACTAGAAAAGAATCTTGGCAAAGAAATGCTGATTTAAAAATATATTTGTACTCGTGTTTTAAAAAATATACTTATCTAGACGAGCCATAAAGTGCCATAACAATCTCATATGTCTCATCTCACCAAGTGTCTACTGCAATAAAAATGGCTATTTTCTTGGATCACTCTTGAAATTGGTCTAATGTGGAAATTCGAAAGAAAAACTGTAACACTTTGTCGAGCCTTCTAAAAGAAATTGAATTCCCCCGCCAAGCATCTTTAGCCAGATCTGATCAACCCAGATTTCCGCTCATATACAATCCATTGAGCTACAGAGTGCAGTATACAGGTCAATGGCTCACTGAGGATGTGTCTCTGATTGCGACAGCTACAAGACAGATCGCAGACATTAAGCAAGAATGTGTCAAAGTGGTCAGAGCAGAGAGGAAAACAGAAAATAGGACGACGCAGTTGACATAGGGCAAGTAAAGGTTCAAAGTGCAGCTAAATGCGTCATTACTTAATGTAAGAGAGCTAATAACAATATATATGCTCAAATCCTCTAATAGAAACCCCCAAAATAGACCATAAAAGATGTGTATGTACTGCATTTTATTTATATATTCATACGCAGTTCTCCTTCTCCTTTTTTCGCAGTGCATGCCATGATGATAATATCTAAATTCCTCTCTCATTGTGTAGATTATTGTCGTATGTAGGCCGGAAGGAGGAACCCCCACAATGTGCATTTTGACCTTATTTCCTTACAAGATCTCCCTACTACTACTACGACATTATTATGGCTTAGTTATGCACAAAAATTGTGAGAGTACGAGTGATATGGGAGTGCAGTATGTTTGGGGACATCTTCCAAGTGTTTGACATTCAGGAGGCATTCGGAGGAGTACGGGATGAGATATAGGGTGGGAATATGGGAGCTTTGTGTACAGGCTATTGGAGTAACTGGAAGATTTACAGTATAACCTAAAATTACTACACTAAAAGTAGTTAGAGACATGTAAAGCTTTATTTGATAGGAAAGATGCTTCATAAAAAGAGAGCACAAAATGTTTGGTCATTTAACTCGAAATCATGTAACAACATGAGCTCAAAATAATGTGTAAAGTAGCTAGGTTGATATCCAGCCCCGCCTTAAGCAGCCAAAGCACGTCGTCATCCGATCCTCTTTTCCTTACTTAGCACAACCGACCTCTTTTTGTACTTTTCCTATTCTGAATAATAATAATTCTCCATGATCTCCGGAATAATCCACTTTGGCGTAAAAATCAAACCTTGTTACGCTCAGCCTTTATGTGATTGGACTTGACTGGTTTGGACGGCGGTAATAAAGAGTTATGTGCTCTGCGTACACCGTACAGGGTTGCCATTTTGAACGAAAGCTCTTTGAGAGTCCTATGGAGTAGCAAGAACTTTTGCCGTATTATTCCCTTTGCGAGTATTGGATTTAGTATGTAAGCCCGAGAGAGAAGTGCGAGAACACATATTGTACTGTGGCCTAAACCCTATTTTTATATTCTGTATCGATCCCAAATGTTCTTTCCGAGGCCAAAAGGGGGCCTTTTCCTTCCATATATCCTATGAATTATGTTTGTCAAAGGTCAAACACTCTGAAAAGGGCCCCAGCAGCTCTTCAATTGACCCTTTGACCCCCTAAGGTGCCCGTGGCGTTGTAGATAGATGACAATAGAAAGGAAGGCAATGAAATAGTCGACCGAATTATATTGGTCACTACAGCTCCAAACCAAAGAGTGCTTTAAACAGACTACGAGTTTGCAGATTGTTGGCTGTATCCTCCGTGCTTCGATTTAGAGCAGTACTGAGGCATTTTGTCCTATTCCGGCCTCGGGCGGTTCCTATAAAAACCGTAGATAGATAACAAGGTTTCTTTTTTTCGCAGCTGCTACAGCCCGCTATATATATTTTTCTACAACTAGGCCTTTTTTGGCCTTTTCTCGTAATCTACTACTACGCGGATGGCGGGGCAGCGGTCGTACGAATGATAAAAATGGCTCAGTGGACGGAGACTCCAGGAGACTGAATAAAACGTCTACACGGAGTCACATAGACATAGTCTGGATTTTGGCTTTTTTGACCTTTCCATTGGTAAAGTGTAATTGTTTCTAAGGTATAGCCACTAGTCTAAAATGAAGAGCAAATCTGTTCTCTCTGGACACTTTACGAGATTGATATTGGTTCTCCACTTCCGGTATGATCGTCGTTGTCACTCTTTTCCCAGAACGAGCGAGACAATCTGGTTACGCTTATTGGAAAAGAGAAGGAATTGGGAGAAGGGCTCCTGAAAAATCAAACTTGACACATTAAACTTTTCCAGCCGATTTGATCCAATCTGTTCCCACTGATCGAAATTTAATCAAAATAATCAATCACATTGTGTTCCGTCAATCCGATTCCTGACTGACCATTATTATGACCGGAAACATCAGGAAACGACGTTAAGACCTTGTTGAGCTTGATTTGGTCACGGGATGCAGAACTTGACATGTTTTCTTAGTCAAGGTCACTTTTCTTCCATCTCTCATACTCTTTTCATCGCTCAGTCTGCCAAAAAAGAAGCGGCCGTTCGCGAATGGGTGACGGGGCTAAAAATAGAATACAGGGTGGGTGGTAAGAATGGGAATAATGACAAAGGTTGAAGTAAAAAAATAGGTATAACTGTGAAATCGACAAATGCTGTGACTATATTGAACAATATTGATATAACTTCTGATACAATCAATACTAATTTTAATAAAGGCAGTCCATAATAAGGAAAAAATAATGTCTTAAATTTAATTTAGGTTTCCTTCCAATTCAATTTCCCACTCTGTGCTAAAAAACCTCCTCTCTTCTTCCGAACCTCGAAAAAACAAGTTGGTCTCCTCCAGCCTCTAAGAAAATACATAAAATGGCATTTCCTTTTCCCCTTGCCTTAGCAAATCGCAGCCAATAGAAGCAGCAGCAGCAGCATTTTATTTTATAGCCTCTCCATGTCTGTATATATAAAACAGGCCGAGTAGAGGACGACACATACAAAAGACTCTTGAATATATCCCATCATCATCATCTTCGACTATTTTTATCCCGTTTTGCCCTCATTCTTGCTACTTGTATATGCATGGGGATTGGAGGAACAATAAGGCTATTATTATAATGACGTTTTGTAATATTTGAAAGGCAGACTGAGCACATTCACTATACAAGCGTGCCCATGAGAGAATTTGCACCCGACTTTAAATTGTGAAAAGTTTTAAAACGAGCATAAACTTATCTAGGTTAACCGTTTGTTCATTGCTTAGTTTAAATATTAAAAGCTGTCACCATCCTGCTGATGAAGATACTTCGGTTTTAAACCATGTCATTGAATGCATAATTTCCATTTCCCTCCCTAATAGTGTCATAAAAAGTCACATAAAGAACCTAATGATGATACTTAAGAATAAAGTAAAATGCCTTTGTCATCGTGATGCAAGAAGGAGCTTTTTAGAGAGGTTTTGTTACCTAAGTAAACATCAATCAATCTGTTTGAACTTGTAAACTTCTCTATGACAACAATGGTCCATTCTCTTACACACACCACAGTCTGTCTGGCTAAAAGATAGACAAGTATAAAAAGGTGTTTGATATTTGCCAGGGAACTTTTTTGCACACGAAAGGAGGACATTTCCGATAGAAGAAGAGGAAACTTTTCAGCCTGGGAGACAAAAAAGGAGAATGAGCCTTTTGCTTCTTCTTACTCAAGGTCTCGCTTTGAGCACAAAAAGAGGCCGACAACAGATGAAGAGAAGAAAGAAAGAAAGACATGAACAAAACGCAAACACAAAGAGACAGAAGGAAATAGGGATGCAATCGATTGAAACTTCAAAAGGTATTTTATATCGAAATATTTGAGACCTGATCTTTAATGCAAGTAATAGAATAATATTAGCTAGTTACAAAAAACATTGGATCTTAGTCTCATTCCAAGGTTCTCTTAACTGAAGAAAATAGTATAAGTTTGCAATACCTCAATGCTTTCAATAAAATGGCATCCCTGTTCTATTGTGTAGACAGGCCACAAGTAGATGGTTGAAAAATGAACAGTGACAACAGAAGAGAGTTTTTTGCTCAACGACGAAAGCTGCTGAGCACCGTCCAGAAAGAAGATAAAAACGATGCTGTGGTCGATCACAGGAAAAATGGGTTACCACACCGTTATTACTATTAATACGCTTTGTTCTTCATACTCCATTATTCACCTTTTTGCTAAACCATCGTTAACAATCATTGATCTTGTTCAATTTCCTTGACCCAGATTGTTGCTTTTCCAAGGTCCCATCAAGGATTTCTATTCTATTAAAGTATTCTTTGTTCTCCAAAAGACATTATACTCAAGAAAAAGTTGTTCCACGGTAGAAAGTCAACAGTTTATCATACTTGAAGTGTGCAATATAGCTGTTTAACCTTAAACATTGAATCAATAGTACACCCAGTCACCGACCTTTTTTCACTTGTTCTTCTCTTTTTACTCTTCTCTCTCACAAAAGACTGTTGGTCGGATCTAGAGAGGGAACCATATTCCATTAATGGTCTTTTTTCTATTTTTCCTCCTCCTCTTAACTCTGGATAGGAAACGATGACGTCATATCAAAAGAGAGGAATCGGAAGGAAGTGGTTTCAAGGTTTAGGAACAAATAGAGAAATGAACGATTTGTAGCTCATTGTACGGTTACAAGACACATTTTGAACCTTAAATAGACTAAATAGAAGGTCAAGTAGACCAAAAAAGCAGGAGCATAAAAGAGCGGCGAAATTTGACCTCGACTTTCCTCCTTCCTTTTGGGCCTTTTTCGATCTGCAAAGAGTAAAAGAGCCAAAGAAGAGATGGCTCGGCCTTCATCTTCTCTTTGAGTATCATTTTGTTGGAGGAGGGCTAGCTCAAATATTATGATGGGGGAAATGGCCTGTCAACGACATCATTTCATTCATTGATTGCCGTTATTGTGTAACGAGCTCGATTGGCCTTGAGAGTAAATGAGAAAATACACTTGAAAAGTGGGTCTCCTTCTCTTATTTGCAATCTCCGAATCCTGTGCAAGGGTCCAGTGGGAGACATGAGCATAAAACCTGATACTCTGCTCTGCTGAGGCATAAAAAAGGAGGGCTGAAAAATGCAATTTCTTGCATGTACCTCGGAGTTCTCTCATGTGCTGGGTTTTGGGCTGCAAAGACTATTTGAAGGATATTATTTGAGTCGGGCTCTCTAAATTAGCTGACGTGACTTGAAGGTCAAATATAGAAGGCCATTTAATTAATAGGCATACTACTACTGTAGAGTAACGAATGATAACCGGATTTGCGGCATTCCTATTACGCTATTCAAGTTGTCTTGCCGGTCAAAGCAGAATTAACATTCTCTTTCAGTGCTCTTTTTGCCTTACTGAAGAATCAACAATCAGCTGAGGGGTTAGAAGAGGAGGAGACTGAGGCCAGTAGAAAGATAAAGGCTTTTTTCGTTACTCCTCCTCCTCCTCGAGGGGGCCTAAAAGGCCAAAAAGGGAAGAAGAAAAGATCCTACTTGCAAAAAAGGTTGAAAGAGAAGAGAGAGAAGAAGGCTTTTTGTGCCAAGAAATTGGTGGAAGAAACCCCTGAAGGTATGAAAGTATCCTTCGAATAGTAACTTTTAGTGTCAGATGCGTAGAATAACTAAAGCTATTTTGCTCTTTGTGTTTCTTAATTACTAGTGGCATTGGTGGCTTTTGACATAGACCTCTGAAATCGGTCAGTGGTCTATGATTTTGTGTGCGTGTTTATAAAAAACATGTTTCTTTTTAAATTTTAAAAATCTAATTTGGTTGGGCCTGAAAATGATGAAGAAGCCGTTCTTTTCTGCCCCCAACCAACAAAATAAAAGCAGCCGAATCGAAATAAGAGAAAAAGGTGAAATTGAACGAGTTGGGAATAAATTATCTCCCTGGAAGAAGAAAATTGTTATTGCCCATTCTAAAGAAGGAAGCTCGAATTTAGAGTGCGGGGAAAGGATAGGGGTCCCAAGTTCAGACCTATAGATCTGAAAAGCTATTGGAAGAGACATTGTCACAAATATAACTTCATTTAATAGAATGCACACCCATCCAGTGGCTTTAACTCATTGGTTTAAATTTGGCCGCAAACACTTTAGCCGAGATTACTACAAAGAGAGAGAACGAGACTGCATCAATATCGAGTCTAGTCCAAGAAGTTCTTGTTTGAAATGAAAAGGATCCATTTAAGGAATCCTGCAGCTAACCTTTTGAAATTCAGATGACCTTGTAGGAAAAATGCGTCGAAATATGAGATGAAAAGAAGAGAACTTAGATCGAAAGAAGTGCTTCTACTGCTTAAATAGGCTGAAATATTTGTCTACTAAACAGTCAAAAGTGTTTTTTTCTCCGCACATTCAAAGAAAATTTAAAGACGGCACAATTATATTCATTTAAATTGCTGCTAGAATCGTCATAGGCAGGGTACATTTTATCCCCCAGGGCCCGTCCTTCGTTCATTGCTGGCATGGCTAGAGGCAATAAAATGTCTTAATTGCTCGTTGTAAAGCAATCTTGGCCAAGGAAAAGAAATGGCGGGCAGAAGAAACTACTTGGATATCCAAAACTGTTAATGAATGTTATTAGGGGTTCGACTCCCTGTACTTTTAGTGTAGTTCATAAGCAGGGGCTGCTATCATTTGAAGTTGCTTCAGAGCCCTGCATTATTTACATCTTTTCCTTTTTCTATAGAAAGAGGACTCCATAAAGCAAGCAAAAACCGATTCAAAATAGATATTGGCGCTATAAAATGGGACTTTTTCTTCATCTTTGATTTACAGCCTTCTTCCCCTTTTTACGACTTTCCCCTACAGAAGGTCAATCGTGACTATTCCGAAGGCATGAATTTTTATGATATACAACATTATGGAAGATTACTCTCTTTCCATAGAGTTTGTTTACGTGATTTCATGATCTTTTGAGAGCTTAGATAATTATGATCATAAACGAGAAGGTACAAATGAAAGGTCAATGCCAATGATGGGATATAAGAGTTATGCAGCATTTGATCTCCCATAATCCTCTCACACAAGGCTTAATCATGTCTTTTAAGTTGACATCTCATAACAATGTGTTCTAACACAATAGCAGCCGGGATTTCTCCTTATTGTCAGAGATTCTTCCTCTTCTATGTCTAAGAAGGAAGAAGAATAAACAAGAGAGGAAAATAAACAAGCTTTTGTTTGAACGTTGGGCTGACAAAACAATCATGTAAAGAGCAGAAGAAGCCAATGGTTGTTAATGGTAGGGATGCCATAATGTGTGTTATACAAGTAACATGAATTTTAGATGCTGCTAATCCCATGGTATAATGTATACAAACTGGCATCCCTGATGGAAGTCCCTTGGGAATCCTTTTTGTATATCTTCCAGCAGACAGCCTGCTGGCAGTCAGGCAGTCAGGCTGCTGCCACCCTCATCATTGCTCATTGAGTTAACTAAATCCGGTTTATGCATGCATGAGAGAAAAGGGATAAAGGAGAGAAAATCACTTTCATCACAATGTCAGTACGTTGTTTCAGAGAGCAGGGTTGCCAGGAAAGTGCACCGTTTCAAGGCCAAGAGCTGCCATGCATTTTAAAGGAGAAGTTTCACCTTGGGAGTGAGAGATAACATAGTATCAACGAGGGATGAGTTAAGGCATCAAGGTTGTCTTGAAGGACCAGTGTACACTTCTCATGTCCCTACATTCCGCTCTATGACGTACATGGTTTATTGACTTAGAATAGTCTAATGAAGTTGCACATTTAATGCTCCTTTGCCTTGTTTCCTTCTCCTCCCCAAAATGAGCTCCTTCACATGCAAGCAGCAATTCCACATTCTTCTTTCCTCTCTGTGTCATTTGTCTGTCCCATGCAGGGCGGTAGACAGGGTGAACAATTAAAAACAGAATATTCTTTCCTGGTTAAAGGAGCATTTCTACCCTGATGTACAGGAGAAGTTCTAATACAACATGCCAAACATATATTTACAATGTATAGCAACTTATTCTTAAATGAATAATTAAACACAAAAAGCCCGCCCCACCCTGTCAATTTCCCTCCCACTCGTCCACCCACTCTTGGCTATCCCCATTTATTTCGGGACTCTTTCAAGGTCTACGTCTGTCTTCTTTTTCTGCAAAGACGTTTTTGTATGCCTACATTTCTCTTCTTTCTAGAGCTACTTAATCCTCAGGGCTTCTTCTTTAAACTCGTCTTCCTCAAAGCAGTTTGAACTGAGGGGAGTAAGTAATTGGGGCCTCACGTTTATTACCGGAGGCTTTCTGTAGAAAATTCATCATCATCTGTGTGCCATGTCTGGTAGCTAATCATACACATTGGCAAATGTTCAGACGCTTGCTCTTTTTCGCCACTTTTTTTGCCCGGTTCCCATCGGAACGGGTGAGAAATTTATTGTTTTCTTCGGAGAAAATAAGCCTTTATTTTTGGCCTTCTATTGGAGCAAAAACTGGGCCTAAGCAGCGATGCATGCTGCTAACACTCACTCAACTTTTGACTCGGTTTCGGCAGAGAAAATATATACAACAAGAAGAGGAAATGTATGAAGGAAGGCGGGTTTGGATATCGAACAACTTACTGCGGCACTGCTGCTACTAGTACTCTATGCAAGGTGTGCCAGGGAATAGGGAGACCTAGACCATCCATTGTATAATTAAGTTTGATTTTATATTTTACACACTCATACAGCTAATAGGGACATATACGGTTTAGTAATTGGCATTATATAAGTATTTTTAATCCATGTTGGCCCATGTATGAGTAGCTGCTGTTACTCTTTTCCTACTTCACCTTTTTTAGAAGTGATGCTGCAGCAGCAGAAATGAATGCAGTAGTCAAAGAGGGGGAAATATGAAATTTCGGCACGCAAAAAGCTCCCTTCACCATTTCTCAAACGTACGTTTTTGCTCCTTTGCCATTTCAGGATTGCCTGCTGGACAAATTAGATGAAGTCAAACCGGAGGCTGCAGAGCTGCCAGAGGAGGAGGTAATTAATTATAAGACGTAATTAGTTAGATAATTAGGTAATGATGGTTTCTTCCAGTGTTTGATTTGCTCCAATAACCGCGCCACGATGCAAACGTTCCCCTGCTCCCATCAGGTGGTCTGTCGGACGTGCTTTGTGAAGATGATTCAAATGACGGTGGCACAGAAGAAACTGCCTCTCAGGTAAGGATTGAACGCAGCTACTTAAATTGCAATTTTTACTATTATTAAGTAAAGATTCAGTAAGGACAGCAATATCATAATCTCATTGGCATCGTATGCATATCAAATCAAAGCTGTAAAAGTCAGTGGTTGCTGCCGTTCTTGAATAAATAATAAATGTTTTTCAGGTGCGTCCTCTGCCGCGCCAAAATCCTCCGCCTCCAGCAGAATCACGGCTCCCGCCTCTCCCGCGACCAACGCGCCCGCGTCGCCCTCGCCGCGGCCTCCTCCACCAACCCCGCCTCACCCTCAGCCTCGGCCTCCGACCTCGGCGGCCGCAGCCTCTCCATCAGCTCGTCCAACTACTCGTTCGCGTCGGGCGTGTCCTCGGTCTCCTCAGCCAGCAGCGCGTCGTCCAGAGCGTCGGTGCGATCGCTCAACTTTGACTCGATATCAAACTTCCAGAATGTCAACTTGATCTCAAAATCGCAGTTGAATCGGACGACCGTAAGCACGAATAAATGACCTTTTCTTGCATATTTTAACCTTTCATACACCTTCAGAGTGGAAAGTGCAGCTTCCGACGTCGGGGCCGATCTCCTTCTACAGCATCCATGTCTTCAAATACTTCCATTCAGCAGCGGACACCAACAGCCAAACCCAACGTCGTCCCCACCAATCATGGCGTCGGCCGCACGCCAAGTGATGAGAGTCTCAGCCGTATGAGTGTGACCACGACCAACTCCTCGCCGGGGTCGTCTTCAGCGTCACCAAGGTCGCCAGTGTCACCGTCAGCGTCATGGACGAGTCATGCCGGAGCTGGAGGAACAGGGGGACCAAACTCGCCAAGTAAGAAATATAATCAATCTATTAGCCATAATTGTTTCTCTCAAGAACACAAGGTCTCCCTACTCAGCTTGCCGTATCTTGTTCAGTATCAAATATATATTTACAGATAATTTGCTCAACGAACCATCCTCTTCGTCTTCATCCACCTCTGGCACCCCCAACACTTCCTCTTCCACAACGTTCTTCCCAACAACAACCTCATCGCCAAATGCAACAACATCAACAACCTCCACATCAACAACCAGCGACCAAGAGCAGCAGCAGCAGGCAGTCTCCAGGGGCGACGGCGCCAGTGGCCGCGGCCCCACCACTGTTGTCGTCGTCAGCAACAAGCGGGGCCGATTCGGAACGCCGCTCAGCCCGATCAAAGAGTCGCGACAAGAGTCGCCGAGTGCCCGTTCCGAGGATTACGACAGTGGGCCACCATTGGCCCAGTCGGAAGAGGATGAGGAGGACGAGGAAGAGGGCGAGCGGGCGCGGTTGTTGGGCGCTAGGAATCGGGTTCAGTGCGCGCCCACCACGACGCCAAAAGGGAACAATAGTCAGATGCGTCCGTCGTCTCGGATCCGGTGCGCGGATAAGATCCTGACGCAGTTGGAGATCCATGCTGAGGCGGAGCTCTATTTTGGGGGTGGGCAGTCAAGGAGGGGGAATAGGGATATGCTTACCACGTGGTCAGAACAGGTATAAACTCCCTAAACATGTTGGGTTGTGCTTTAATTTAATCCATTTCTAGCTTCGGAACCGTCAGCAACAACTCCGAGGCAGCCTCCCCAACAACCGCCGACCCCGGAGCAGCAGCGACAGCAGGGTCAACAACGGCTCCTACTCCGAGGACGAGGAGAACGCCAATGCCAATGTGAGACGTCGACTGATCGACAATGGCAGCATGACGCCGAATCTAGGTCGCCGGAAGGCCAAGGGAAAGTCGGTCACGTTCAGGGATGACCAGCTCGTGGAGGTGGAGAGGTTCAGGACGGACTAGACTGAGCTCTGATTGGTTGGATTGTAACTCAGGATCTCGTCACGTGACCAATTGACTGAGCTCTGATTGGTTGGATTGTAACAAATATGATCTCAAAAGTATGCAAGTTTCTGAATGTGATGATGACCAAAAGAGTTTTATTTTTCTCTGAGTGCTATTTCTCAGCTCTGTCTGGACTTTTAGAATACTACCAAATTACAGAAGCTAGCCACTGACAGGAAAAGCTCAAATTGTTAGACAATAGAAACATCCCCCTTTAGAAGTAGACACAGATCCTCGGTGTATAGGTAGCATCTGGCAAACAAACCTAAACATATTTTACAGTAGCCAAATAATATCCAGTCAGTAGAAAATATACATTAAATTGAACCAAAAGTACGTATACAACAGTATACCCTGAGAACATTATGAAATACTTGCTAGTCTTACCTTTGAAGAAAATAAATGTATAATGCCAGAAATCATCTTAATCAATATTATAAAGAAACCAGCTACAGGACAATTAAACAAACGATGCAACTAAGTATACACAACATTATGAAATATAAATAGCATATCATTTACAAAAGAGTCCT
>LR141257.1:0-13159 GCA_900659605.1 Tisbe holothuriae | reverse complement strand
AAGCCATTTTTTCAATTTTATTTTTCGAGAATAGTAAGACAGTGAATTCTATGCTTTGTAGTCAAAAGATTTTCGAGGTAATGCAGCCAACCCTTCGAGAAAAGTACGGTTTACCTTCACGACAGCTAAAATTCGTCCTGAGTCCTGAGTGTCCATTCTCCAAAGCCATTTTCTTTTTTGCCTTTCTGCTGAGTAGCTGGCTACTGCTGAGGTCCGTTTTCTCATTACCCCTGCCCACCGCCATAAAAAATGATGTATGATCCCCGCTCATGAACCTACTACTCTGGTATAGTAGGTTCATGTCCCCGCTCAATGTCTGCACCGTAGATGTCACCATTCCCCTCTACAGTCTACATCGAGTGGTAAGAGAGAGACTAGCTATCAAAAGCTCTTTTTACTACATATTTTTGCCATATTTCAAATCTAAATTACCACAATGTCCGCTGCGCGCTGCCTGATTTTATACCAAAGTTTCATATGGTCAATTATGCCATAGATCTGACAATGATGGCAACTTTTTCAATTTAATATATGAAAGTATATCTATGTCTAAATGTTGGATCTTATGACTTTCAGGCATACACGAGCTGATTTCTAACGTTTTGATAGGTACATACGTAGTTATAGATATTTAGCATTTACTTTAGTAACCCCGGCAAGCATTACTACATTACATTATTGTTCCATAAATTATTATTACAATTACTTTTTACTGAATTAGGGAAGGCTGATTTAAGGGAAACAAAGGTATTGATATAATCCAGTTAGATTGCAACAGAGACAAGCTATGACTGTAGCTTGTCCCGGTGTAAAGTAATGCAAAATGGTCCGGAACATGTGCACAGACATATACACATGTGGCACAGACTTGGAGACCAAGGCGTAAAAACCTTGGCGAATACCAAATCTTTATGAGGTCAATCAGTTACTCCGTTCTGTTATTTTTTCCTTACGCAGACGACCGGAAGGAACAATAACCGTAGAAATATTATAAAACGTATCTCCTCCATACAATTCATGGAAAGAACCTGATGAGCTGAACGTTATATCATCATATAGTGAGCAATCCCCACCTCCTCCGTTGAGCGCGCTGCTCTGCTCCTCCAGTCTCTCCAATCTCCATCCACACATATCTTGTCGATCGCGCCCATTGAAGCGAGCGGTCCGCTGCGACTCCGACTTCCCTTGAGACAACCAGCGACCGCCGATGCAAACTAGTTTCCACTTAGAGAGCCTGTAAATGAGAGTGGCAACAGATTCATTTACTCGTTCTTTGTCCCTTTTTTAGCTTATTTTTTCGTGCTGTTTTTGGCTTAAATGATAGTTAATTGTCTTAATTAGAATTATAACGAGTATAGAATAAACAATTAATCACTTCTACTGAGGGTCGGTTACAGTAAATTTAAATTAGACAAGAACAATATAGTTTTGCAATTTAGATGCAAATTGTTGGAGACTTTTAATTCTTTCCCCCATCCCGTGGTCAACATTCTTCCTTTTTTGTCATGATTTTTCCCTTTTTGACACAGGACCAATCAGTACTAAACTAACAAGTAGGACTGTCACCACTCTCACTTACAGTTTCGCTAGTTTCCGCCAAGCTCCGCTCACAAGACTCGGAGCTCATCTTAGGCTAGCTCATGTTTCAGTTCCAAATTTGGAGTCGGAGTGGAAAGATTCAGTTTACGATAAAACGAATAACAGACACTGAGAAACATTTTCGTTGCACCCTTTAAACTTTTTGCTCATCCGAAAGTGACGGCTTTCTTCTTCATCTTGCTTGACTTTACCTTCTGGATCAACGCCATTTGTGGAACCTGATTCTTTTCATCGGCTCTGGAGCGTGACCAATCGCCGACTCCTTGCAGCTTTTGAATCAGTTTTAACCTAGAGTTTCAACATGATGGCCATGGATAGCAGCAATGACCAGCACCACTACATCAATCTTCCATCGGCACCAATGATATTCAAGACGGACATGAGTAGTCGGACACCGTCCCCAACACTGGCAACCTCATCCTGCTCATCTTTGCCCTCCAGTTTGGCCACAATAACAACCTCATCCAGCTACCTTCCGCCTTTCACATCAGTACAACCGCAACATAACAACATCCTCTCACTACAGCAGCTGATGGTTCCAGTTAGTGCGAGTGAGAGCAGTTCCTACCTTCATTCCATGCCGATGGAGCCGCTCCCTCAGGATGAGCTGTCCATTGACCCAGCCTTGCACGATGATCGCCTCCTCATGATTGCCCCGTCCACTTCCCCGTTCTTGAAGCAGGAGACGGCGTCGTCTACCACCAATAGTGTTAGTCCCTATGCCACCACAATCCCAGTTAAGGCAGAAGGGAAACGGCCAAAGAAGACCAGCAAGGCAGCCAAGGTCAAAAGAGAGCCGAAAGCGAAAGCAGCCAAGAAGGTGACCACAGTTAAAACAGAGCATGTGGAAGCAAAGTCAAAGGAGGCAATTTCGTCATCAACAACTACTTCATGCTCATCATCATCACGCAAGAACTCTTCCAAGAAGCAAATGAGTGAGATGGAGCTGATGGCAAGTCGGAACCAGGCAAATGACCGAGAACGGAAGCGCACACAGGATCTCAATGGTGCATTCACACGGCTGAGGAAGATGATCCCCAGGATGCCATGTGACAAGCTCAGCAAGATCCAGACTCTTAAACTGGCAAGGAGTTATGTTCTCTTCCTCAAGCAAGCAGTGGAGGATCCCAACTTTTGCTTCGTGTCCAAGTACGAGTAAGGATATTGGACTAAACAAGTATGATTTCATGACAACCCCCTCTTTTTCTTTCCAGCACCAAGTTTGCCTGTGAGTTCAGCTCCTGGAGAGTGAACAACGCCCACGTGGACCTGAAGGAGGAGGACGATATAGAGGGCTCGGGCAGGGACAGCCTCAGTGATGGTGTTGGAGGAGGTGCGCTCAGCTTCTGTGACAGTTCCAGCAGAGATGCCTTTGATGCCACATTTCAGCATGTTGGTTGCTACAATACCCACTCCAATGAAGAGAACACCTTTAGTGCCACCTTTGACAGCTAATGGACCGGAAGAAGAATCAAGGAAGGAAGTTATTGTTGTTAGTGCGTATATTCGAATAAGATGGTTATTAAACCCCAGTATATTTCAAACAGTTTTATAGGCAGAAGATTGTGTTCAATCCCATTTATTAACCAACTTCAACAGAGTTGTATACCAATAAAAATTGTATGTGTAATGCTTACAGCAGCACAAAGAAGCATCAATAAATAAAAGATGAAACTTTTAGTAAGACTGAACTGAACTTTTATTCTATGATCATCATCTCAAATTCCAAATGATTTTTTTCTCTCATCGTGCTGCTAATGAGCATCAACAGCTCCGTTTTTTGTCCGTGGCAGAGCAAGACGCTGTCCATTTTTTTTTGTCTTGAGAAGGAGGTCAAACTTTGGAGGGATCATATTTCGCCCCCAAGAGACATAGCAGGGGTGACAGTTTATTATGGTAATTCTATGTAGAGAAGGGTCAGTCTCGCAATGCACAAAGCAGCTAGAATAACAAAAGTGTTTCTTGTCCCAGCAAGTGGTGAATGAACGTCGAACATAACAGCTGTGGTATTACTTTCTTCTTCAAAATACAGTAAAGCTTTTTTCCTCGAAAGCAACATTCCCACAATGATTTGTTTTCAAGGAAAGCATTATTGAAGCAACTAGCTAGGGTGACATGTTTATTTTCAAAGGAGCAGCAGCGAATATGATCATGGAATTCTACCCATAAAAACCTCATCAGAAGTGTTTCTAGCGGGGTGACGATGAGTCTGTTAAAACAAATAAGCCGTGAGGATGGAAATAGAATTTACACTAAATTCTTCTTTCCATCACTCCTAAAAAACTCCACCCTCGACCCTCAAAAATCGGGAACGTGATGAGTGAAACGTCGGCGCAGAATTGTCAAGACTCACCAGATATTTTAAAAAAATACTTTCGAGTGTCAAAATTCAAGCTCTTTTCCTGTTATTTGCTAATTTACATTATATTTTGCATCACTGTTTTTGTTTCATTTTTTTCTTCTTCCCACACTAGCTTTCTGGAATTCTGCTTAAAAGAAGACAAGAAGACATATTTCAGTTTTGAAAAAAGCAGTCGCAGAACCACAAGAATGTGGGACATGCAGGCTGGATTGTAAATGAACATGAAAATGGAGCTGGAGAGGATATTCTATTTAAAGTCCATTTTATGGCCAACAATATTTAATGAAAGTGATATGCTTTTTATACGTATTAGTCGTATTATGCACAGCAATTGAGGTTTAATGAATATCCTTTTAAAAAGATCCCATATCTAAATAACTCTCTTTATTTATCAACAGACAACAGTTTCCCTTGTTTGTACACGTGTTCTTTGTAACTTTTAATTAGAAGAGGATTTTGGAATTTGAAAACATTGAAACGGAGAAGAAGAATCCACTTGTTTTATAGTTTTAGGGCTTAACTTCTTCCTCAACGTTTCCTCCAGCTCGGCATCCTACGACTAGGGGTGATAAACCGGTTTCCGGGAATACTCTTGGTTGCTACTTGCTAGTGATAATGCTGGTGCCGGTGCATAACATCGGTTGTTTTATGGTAGTGTCAAAGAAAATAGAAAGAACGGAAATATTCTCTCATCGGTACTTCCACCCCCTTGATCGGTATGTATTTGTCTACTTTTCATAATAATTTCCTAAACATTCCGGTATCCGCTTGTAAATGCAAATTAGCATGATCAAAACTAAGGATTTCGGTTTCGGACTATGGCCCCTAGCCCTACTATACTTTACGTCGTCGACCCAGCTGCATTTCTGTCAAGACCTGACTTAACCTTACAGGGCTCAAGTGTTTTGGACGGAGGGTTGTAAAGTGGACACAAAAGCCTCAAGGCTACTACTCAATTCTTACATTTCATGGTCCCTAAAGCTTAATTCCGCCTTACAGTGCAGACACAAGTATAGTATGGAATAGTTTGCCACTTTATGTTTGACTACAGTTAGAGTGGCTAGTATCTAGTGTGACTAGTGTCCATCTGCATCTTATATTAATTTATCATGATAGTATCACATTCAACTGATTCCAGTTTCTGCTTCGCTAGGAACTATTGTATGATCTGCTCCCTTTGTTCAAAAAGCTGTAAATCTGTCGCCGTCTGACCATTCTCTTCAGCTTTACGACCTGACCCAAGAGATTTTTGCCCTCTTGCTTTCGTTATTGCTCCAATAGTGATTCTTCGGCTTCTTTGCCTTAGCGCAGAAAAAACGATCTCCAAGGCTTTACATGGCTTCGTTAGTGTGGAAGGGAAATGTTAAAATGGGAGGGAACTGGATGGAAGAACGCAGAACATTAAGAATGTCCCATTTCAAAAAGTTCATTTATCTTGTGTTTAAATTCTTAAAAGTTTAATATATATGCCCGTGCTACAAGGAGCTATTAAAGCAAATAATGAAATCTTGATATGATATTAAACTGAGTAAAAGAGGCGAAAATAGAATGTGGATAACTTATAACTTCTCCCACATCCACTTGTTGAATGCCAATCTCTGTTCTCAGTAGAACAAAATTCTTGAATATTTTACCCCCTGGACAAGAAAAAAGAAAGAGGGATGAGAAGCAGAGAAAACAAATCTCATGTTTTCCCTGCTTGTCTTCGTTTGACAGCCATGCAAGTATGAGAACTGAACGGAGGAGGGGGAGGAGGAGGAGTCGGTCCGAAGGGAATATGGCGAAAACAAGGTCTTCCTTGTGCAGTGCAGTGTATGGTTAGAGCTGAGCGTTTACGGTATAATCTGTAGAAGTTGCTCGCTCTCCGTGCAGCTGAGGCTGATGCGAATGTGATTTGTTCCACCGAAGAAGCATCTTTGGCGGTGAAGAATTGAAGATAGAGCCGACCGAAAGTTGGAAGCTGATGATGAAGAAGGAAGAACTTAAGAAATGATATTTTCGGACTAGATGACAATCAACTAACAAATTAATATTAAAGCTATTCTAATAAACTTCCATATTTTATGTTACATATTTAATTAAAGAAGTCTGCACAAGCTAGAAGTGCTTTAAGACCCTGTACACCCTGTACGAACATGTGAAGTCAAGTGCGGTTTCTTTTTAGTAAAACATTACAACAACTGTGTCCGTTTCCTTTGTCGTCATTGCACTTCTCTCTGGTTCACCTTGACATGTCCCAAGCCGCTGCACTTGATCCTCTCCAGACCAAGAGATTTATGCACATCGTTGCTCCCTTCAATCCAGACACGAGTCACGATTACATTTTGCACAAGAAGAAGTCAAAAACTATCATATTCTTCTTGACAGAGCTGGAAACGGGTTTGGTCGAAATGGCTCAGAGATTAAGATGCTGCTTCAGTGACATGATACAGAAGACATTACTGAGATATAAGAACGGCTTTTGAATTTAGGTCATGCAAAAAAACGAAACTCACTCCCCGAGATGATTTAAATGATGCTTCAACATAAACATTTTGTTTTAGCTACGACGGAGATTTTTTATAGAGGAAATAACTATTTGTGATGAGACGGATCTAAAATAATCGTCCGGTCGCTAATGGCTTCTTAATTATTTACAACCTTGGAGAAATTCAGGAATTCACTTCCGGACCGTCGTAATCTCACAAAAGTATGAGCAAATAAGTTTTGTCATCAGAAACTAAGAAAATGAGAATCACTCAATAACTCTTGCCGTCAAATTTCCGCGAAACTCACTTTTGAAGAATGTCGCTCATTTCCTGTTTATGACGAAAACTAGTTGTTTCGTTATTTACAACTAATCTGCAGAGCTGGGGGGACATTCCCTGCTAAATATATTGAGGAAGGAGGCTGTATAAAAGTTGAATTTTATTCCTGATTGAGCCTGAAAATCGATTCTTTGGTTAGCATATGGTTATCATTTGCACTCTGAAAACCAATATTAAGACATCTGCAACATTTTTTACATTGAACTAATCTTGAGTTACAGCAACCAATCACAATACGTAATAAAAGTCAGTAAAAGTGACGAAGAACACATGTTATTTTTTTATTCCAATTGTTGTCGTACGTTTCCCGGCAGGGGACCCGACGCCGGGAGATCGACCTCCCACTTTAGATATCTTAATAGTTATTCGATGACTGTTGCAGTGCGTCGCCGACGCTGGAATCGATCCTGCTGCGGTCGTCTGAAACTAGATCCGGGACTTTTTCTTCTAGGATTCTGCGTCTCGTCAGAAAGAGTTGAACGAGAAAGCCGAAATCCTGTCATCTAACCTTGAAGAAGTAATAATATACTGAAGAAGTCTCTCTTTGATGTTACCGGAGAGGGTTGTTTTCCTTTTTGGAGACGTCTTCATGTGGATGCTCTGGAAGTTGCAACGAGAGCGATTAGTAACTGGAGCAAGAGAAAAGTGGCAAACAATACATCGTAGGACTTGAAATGCACGCTACAGTAATTTCTTCTCAGGGTCTTTAAATATCGGGGAAGTGAGCGAGAGGGAAGGGTTGTTCTATTTCTTTGCCTTCCACACAAAGGATGTCATTCTCCAAAAATGAGCAGGATTTTAAGAGTGCGACCTTCAAATATGGCAGTGACCCGTGCACTTGTTTTCTGGAGGAGGAGATAGAAAGAAAAAAACTTCTTCTCTGGCGGCGGGAAGACATTCATCTCGAGGAGAGTTAGTTTTGCTATCTGTAGAGAAGTTACGCTAAATGAGGGTGAAAATCAGCTTTTACTGACGAAGAACAGACAAGAAAATGTAATAAACTTTAAATTTAAATAATGCTTCTTTTTTTGCTTGAATCAGGGTTTCCAGCACTGACGCACGGAATTACTGTATTAATTTTCTGTAGCGCGCGTGTTCAGGTTAGATATATATACCCCCAGTACAGCACCTAGTTCAGGTGAGAGTAGGAACCAGAGGAAGTAACCAAGGAATTCTCCACTAAGTAATCCATGGAAATTCCTTCTATTTAAAAAAATCTAGTCGAGGGTACACGACCAAGATTAAAAAATACAGTATAACATTCATTACCAAAGCTGCAAAGGTAATTATTGCATATTCTTGCTTTTAGTAGTAGGTAGCAGTATTCCACAGTTGGGTACTTCTAGATGTTTTGTTTGAAATTTAGCAACAAATTCGATATATTCACGACCAGAGATCAATACAGTACCTAATGTATTGATCTCTGTTCACGACCACCATATTTTTATTTATTCATGTATTAATTTTATTGCTTCTAGTTATAATTTATTTGATTATATGCAAGAGGGTAAATTCAAAGGTGGGTCGGATCACGTTAATCTTCTTTCCGAACAACTGACAACAGCTGAAATATGTGTTCTGACTCATCGATTTACTGTAGTATTAGAGTAGCTCAATGGTTCTACGTGAGCCAAATGAGCCAATCACAAGGCATTTTTACGTGAGCCACGGCAGCCAATCACAAGCATTCTAGAAGTCATGTGACCACGTGAGCCAATCACAGGCCAGCTCTTCGTGAGCCAAGGAGATAGCCAATCATGAACAGTTGAGGGATGATACGTATCATAGGACGTTTTGAACCAAAAAATGGGACATTTAAAATTGGCAAATTTAATTATGTAATTTGTTTTACAAAAGTATGCCGTATTTTTGGAATGTAAGGGTTATCTCATTTTTGCAGTCACATTAATATATGCTAAAGGTAACTTCTTTCCGCCTAAAATTCCCTGTGGGGGCGAAGAAATAGAATGTGTCAACCCTAAAGCTTGCAGCGGCAGAAGTAGATGAAAGGGCAGAAGAAAAAAAGTTATGATGGAAGTTTTTTGTATTATAATACATCCCATATTTTAATTTAATACGAGTATTTATACAAATGTAAGATTAGACCTTACTGGCATACTTAGGAAAATATACCAAGAAACCTGGGGACAGTAAACTTATTTTTAATAATAAACAGCTGCAAGTTCCTTCTGTTCTGCGGTCTGGATCTGCAAGCCGGCAAAAACTTGTCCCCTACTAGCCGTGCTAATCCGACATACCTTTATTTGTACTATCTTGATTCAGGTGGTCGTCCTTGGCTGACGAAGTTTTATTTGTCTCAGGGTGACATTAGAAATATGCAGAAATTCCTCTGTAAATATGTGTGAAAACTTTCTTCTTGCTATTTATAAACCATGATGCATTTTAAGATAATTTAAGCATTTTGTATTAAATGTTCTTTGCATCTAGAGAATTCTATTCTTATTAAAAGAGTTTAAGCATTAGTTCCTGTACATAGGTAATTTTATGCATCATCTTGTTATTTATAAACCTTGCTGTACTTCCAATGTCTCAAGTTACGTTAAGAAACTGTTATGCATTTCGTCTGAATAACCTTTGTAAAATCGTACCATTTACTACGTACATGTAGGTGCAAGTTTATGCATTTTATACGCTGAGATTGCTTATAAGAGGCTTACAACTACATACTATACGTAGCTGTACGTTTCAAGAATGTACTTAAGGGCAATTTTTAGAACTGTCCATCCATTTTTAATAGAATGAAAGCCTTCTGTCGACAACCTTCTTTCTTCAAATGGATGTCGACAGCGTTTTAAGGTGGCCGTGTAGGAACACAAAGGACTAGAAAGGCTCGAAGGTGTCTTTTTGGTGTACTTTGCACACTATCTTATAAAAGGGAAGCTAATAACGACGATAATGGCATGCATCAATGAAGGTACACAATAGCATAAAGGCCATATAAAATTAATAAGGATAAGTAGATATGCTCTTTTGCATGCATTACATCATATATCTTGCATGGGCTTCCGCATATAATTATATTAGAACCACTGTGTGTCCTTCTCCATATAATCCTATTAAAACCACTGTGTTATCTTCATTGTTTGCCAAGGTGTCTCCAGCCTTATTACCATAAATTGGGTCTCTTCTGCACTACTGAACAGAAAATCCAATGGGACACGATCAATAAATAGACGTTTTAGTTACATATAAGGAGTGTATTTTGTAACAAAATTATCGTATGTAACAGTTTGCAAGTATTTGGTACAAAGGGACAAAAATGTTAAGCGTACACAATGCAAAAAAACCGGTTTCTTTGGTGTTTCTCTTATTCTAAATTCAAGCAGACCGGGACAAATAGATCGTTCGTAAGTAATGCATATTCATAAGATGTGCATATTTCCTAATATTCTTATTATAGAAGAAACCCGTATGTCTTATTATCAAAACCTTTTATATTCATCAATCTAATGAGCGCAGTGTAGGTCGCTATCAGGATACAAGATCAAAATGCTTGCAACAGGTGTGCAGCTAATACAACATTAATTAAAAATGACTCTATGAAAGTATATCATGTTGATGTATTAATACAGGATTATTGTAATGACAATGTTATAAAATATTATTAGCATATTGTGATTAAGTTTATGGACATGAATAATGGATGCATGTTGTAAAAACGAAATTGATTATGGGGAATTTTTGACAATAAATTAAGTCCAAATTACTTGCACTAACTGCGACTTTATTAATATTTCAACAATATAAATAAACTTTCATGTGAAAAAGCGCATGCATATGAAGACACAGTTAATCATTGCTCCAATCACCAGTAGCTTGACTGTATCATGATTAAATGTATATGCATGGTTAATGAGTGCGCCTTTACACAATTTAATTGATAATGAGGCACTCTGGACTATCATGCGTAGTACATGCAGTAAGTTCAATATATTAATCATAGGTACGTTTAAACCTATTAATAATATTTCAGCTGGTTAAAGAATTTCACTTGTTCCTTCGCAGATTGTGCCCATAAATCTAAGCTACATACAGAATTACTTTCTTAAACGTACATATGAAGACACTGTAAGTCATTGCTCCAATAAACCGTAGCATGATTCTAACATAATTAAATGTATATGCGTGGTTAATGATTGCACTTTACACAATTTAGTTGATTAAGAGGCATTCTGGACTAGCATGCATAGTACATTCAGTAACTTCAATCATCGGTACGTTAAACCTATTAATAATATTTCTGTTTCAGCAGGTCAAAGATTTTCACACGTTTCTTCGCAGAGTGTCTCCATAAATCAAAGGCACACGCAGAATTGCTTTCTTAAACGTACATATGAAGACACTGCAAATTAATACTTCAGCCACCAAATAATCAACCTGCCAACACATCCTTAATTACCTGATAGCCCTGTACCGCTCCAAAGCGAGTGCAATCGCCAGATATATCGTACAGCAGAGGAAGACGTTCCTCAGCGGGAACAGCGCGTAGCAGTAGGCCACGTTGAACGCGTTGACGGTGCTCATGTGCCTGCGGAGCGTCTCCAGGAGCGTGAGCGTCAAGTACATGTTGTCGAAGAAGACGAGACTGGCGAGGAGGCGGTTGAAGATGGAGCGCATCTTTTGGCTGGAAGACATAATGTATGGATTTAACCTTTTGTTTATCTTTAACTAACATTCTCTTTACTCGATGGGTATCCTTAATGGCTTTTCTATTGCCATTATTAAATTTAATCTTATCAAGCGCATCCTATATGTGTCTTTAAGAGGGGCTTAATCTTTAGAACCTAGCATGATGATACAGTTATTTACGAGTTTCATTAATATCATTCAATTTCTGTTCTGTCGCTGATTTAGTAAGCTTAAAGTATGTCCGAAATCACCAGTATAAATCCGGTTACATAGCCAAAGAGTCGTTCCTGCTGTATGATGGATTCCTTAGAGGTTCGAAAGCAGCAAGATAAGGATTTGAAATATAGATTGAATTTATTAGTTCACTTCATGGTTCCCTGAGTCAATATGCAGCAAGAAAAATTCTCTTTTTGCAAGAACATGATACTCATATTTCAAATTCAATGTTTTTTTGGCCGACTGAAAGACATCCATAAGAAAATTCAATATTTGAGTGATGTGCTGGTTCCATTTCTGTATGATGTGCCATGAATGAAGTCAATTAAGGTTAAATTGACAAACTGAAGGCTGGATCAGACTGTTATTATTAAGCCCACAATAACATCAATGTAAAATACAGTAAACTGGATAGGGTAGACGTAATATTACACGGCCAATCCTACTTAAGTGTGTGAAAGAAATTACATTTTCTTGGAAAACAAAGTTTGAAAGAATCATAGAGCTAGTGCTCTTGTACATTCAGGTCAGGGAAATAGAGCTGGAATTATCCAATTAAACTATATGTGCAATTATTTCATACTAAAGTGTGCTAAATAACATGTACCAGCATTATTTAATGTAACTGAACTGCTGCAATAATACGTACATGTCTGTAATTAAAAACGTTTTCAACTCCAATATAAAACATTCACTTAAAACATCACGAGTTCGTTTCCTTACAAACACAACTTGTCTCCTTTTCTTTCAAGTGCTTTTATTTTCCCCACTTTTGTCTGTTGGAGTACTATATAAGTTAATTACCCCCATTGCTCTCACTATAAACGAAGTAATTAGTGTTCATCATTTTACTGGACACAAGTATATCCTGGAGGTTAATTAAACGTTACTGATGATAATAACAATCACTTCTACAGAGGAAAATTTAAGTAAATTGTTTGCATTAATTGCCATTTTGACATATACTGTACAATATTTAAGGGAATTATTTTTATGCTAAATTTAGTATTAGCACATTTACCGCAAGACTAGAAATTGGGGTTAGTAACTTTTATTTGATCCAGTTGAGATAGAAAGTAAACGTTACGCGTTAACCCTCTAACGTTAACTAGTCTGACAGTAGTTAGTACGTTAACAAGTGTCTATATTGCTGTGTTTTCCTTTGCATAGGACGAGACCTTGTATATTGACATATAGTTCTCTATATATGTATATCACTACTCACTAAGACTAGCCAGCAGTCTTTACTGCACCGATAATATCTAGTATTATATCGCTCTTTGGTCCTGAACCCTTCTTGTATCATGGAATATTTTAACTATAAGAAGGGAAGGAGAGATACAGAACACCCGATAAATTAATACTTATACCCGCTATGTCAATATCGGGATACGAACCCTTCCGACCAAAGAACGATATACATTATATCAGGTCCTTCGTTCAATATAGGATGAAAATTGCATCGGAATGTCTAGCTCCATATCTCTGTATTTGAACATAAGTAAGGGTACAAATGTCATATCAC
>LR141256.1:0-13164 GCA_900659605.1 Tisbe holothuriae | reverse complement strand
TGCTCAGCCCCACTGCGCAGGTGGAGAATATATTCCGAATATTTTCTTTTTTTCTTCCGGTGTAGACGCACCCTTAAGGCTCACTACGGTGATCGGCTTTTCAATGTTACTCTGCATGACAGCTAGTTTGTTGTCGCAAAACCTCAACTATTTCGACAACACTTTAGTCTCGTCACTCCTGTACTAATAAAATTCCTTTGTCTTTCTCTAGCCCATGAATTGTGACACCTGCGTTGAGCGAATTGTCATGGAGAACAAACTAATGTATGATGAATCCAGGAATTGCAGCCACAGAATGGAGCAAGTCTGTTCAAACTTCCAAGTGGTCAAGTACCGAACGCTAGAGGTAAGGAAAGTTCTGCAAAGTAGGATGGGACTTTGCTACGGCCAAATAAAAGCCGACATATGACTAATTAAAGTATTTAACTTATGAGCTGACCTCTTTTGCGTATTTTCATCTATTTCAGAAGGAAAAGTGTCACACAATCCACGAAAAGATTTGCCACACTGAACTCGTCACCGAGAAGAGGACAAACAAGGTTGAAATCTGCAATGAATACAATGATGTGTGCTACGATAGCATTGAAGAGGTAATACATTAATATCAATATCAGAGCGAAATATTGTTAATCCTAAGCTATTTTATTAATAATGCTCCATTGCATTGTAGCATGCTAGCATGTAAATAAAGCAAATAATGAGTTGCATTGGTACTTGCGTCTTGCCTCTTAGGTTTTTATTTAGTAATGCGACCAAAGAAGCATATTTAAACACGGTGAATGTGACTCAGTAGCTAAGAGGCACAAACTCTTGTTATTACTTGGCTGGGCAGTAGGCAATTATTTAACTATATATTGTTGTATCTTGCATATTAACGGGCCTTAACCAGACATTTAAAAGTTACTTAAAATTCAAGAAAGTTATAGTTATTAGTTACTTTTCATATTTCCAGTAACTTTTTAGTTAAAAGTAACTTTTAGTCTCAAAATTGGTAACTAGTTACTTTACTTTTAAGTTACTTTTCCTCTTTATTAAGTAAAATTTTGGAAAATTACCTAAATTTGGAAATGAGCATTTATAGAGTGAAATTGTTCTATGGCTGTCAGGCAATGACAAAGAGCATGTAATTGTTAAAAAAATAGGATAGTCAGCATATGCTCTCATTTCTTAACATTTGATTAATAAAAAGTAACTTGTAACTTTCACCATTTTTGAAGAAGACTTTTTTTTAGTTACAAGTTACTTTTTGGTCTCTTTTTCAAAAAAGTAACTAGTTACTCAATTTTTCAAAAAATGTAACTAGTTAAAAGTAACTAGTTACTTTTAACTAGTTACTTTAAATGCCTGGCCTAACTAATGTAAGCCACAAAAATGTTTCATTTTAGACATTTGTTGAAGTCCCACGCCAGACCTGTGAGCTTGCCCCTGTTGAAAAGTGCATCAAAGGGTCGACAGTTGTACCCTATTTTGAAGAGGAGCGCGCATGTGATGAGCAGCCGGTGGAAAACTGCGGAACAACTCAGCTCAACTTTAGGGTGGAGAAGAGGCCAAAACTGAAGAAGTTCTGCTCAAAGGAGGATGTTGACAAAACTATATGTTCGTATAAAACATGTTATGAAGTATGAATCAGAAGCGGAAATAAGTTTCTCCCGGATTTCGCGAAATCCGATTTCAAGATTGAAAATTACTACATAAAAACAATTTCAAACACGATTGAAATCGGATTTCAGCGAAATCCGGGCAAACGGAAACCGGTTTCAGGGGTCCCAATTTTCAAAGATAAACTTACAGTAGACAGATCCTAGACAATAGTAATTACCTTAAACACTCATAACTCACAAGATAAACCCTGATTTAGAGTCTAGTCCTCATGACACCATTCATAAAATTATGCAAACATTGTTTCAGTCAATGGTGGCTGGTCCCTGTGGTCATCTTGGTCAGAATGCTCAGCCTCTTGTGGCGCTACAGCGGCCAAGACTCGAACTAGGAGCTGCACCAATCCGGAGCCAAGGAATGGAGGAGATGATTGTGCTGGCGAGAGCAGTGAATCTGAGAACTGCAATCTTGATCCTTGCAATTGTAAGTTAGTTATCTAAAATTAATACCTCTGGAATTCATTCCAGATCATATCTTATTAACTTTTATGAGTTTTATCTCCTCCTCAGTTATCTCTCTCAGGCCCTCTCTCTACTTCTCTTTCTCTCTCTCCCTTTTCAGTCTTTCTCCCTTGTATGAATCTCTCTCTTGTCTCTCTTTGTCTGTTCCTCTGTCTCTCTCTTGTCTCTCTTTGTCTGTCCCTCTGTCTCTCTCTTGTCTCTCTTTGTCTGTCCCTCTGTCTCTCTCTTTGTCTCTCTCTCAGGCTCTCTCTCTTTCTCTCTCTTTCTTTCTCTCTTTCTCTCTCTCTTTCTCTTTGTCCCTCTCTGTCTCTCTCTCTCCCTCTCTCTCTGTATCTCTCTCTCTCCCATTCATACAATAATGTTTTCTTATTTATTCCCGTAGTCTGCCCTGCTGACTACCTCCACTCACCCCAACACCAATCTTGCTACCGGCTCCACTTGAATCAGTTGCCCTGGCAGAATGCAAGAGAACAATGTTGGACAGAGGGCGGCGATCTGGTGGTAATAGAGAGCGAGCAGGAAAATAACTTTATTACAGGTAAGATGAAAATGTCAATTATGGGTACAGTGTGGTTATCTGTGCTAAATTCGGATTGGATATACTGCACATAATTTCAACTGAATACAATATCCATTTATATCATAATTAAATGAGGACTGGTGTTATTTCAGTTATGAGAAAATATTAGAAGTCAATACATTTGTTCTTTAGAAAAGAGGAATCGTTTAAAAATATAACTCTTCCAGCCAATTTCATCGACCCCAACCGAGGCACCTTCTCCCTCGGCCCCTGGATGGGCATTTCGGATCTCGAGACTGAAGGAACTTTCCTCACTGTAGCTGGTACACCACCAGTCTACTTTGCCTGGACTCCGCCTCAGCCAGATAATTTCCGAGGCGGTGAAGATTGCGTGCATTTCTGGGGGGTAAATAAGGAATCTATTTTACTAAGGCCGGTCCCAGACTGGCATTTTCATGCAGAAAATGATGGCATTTTTGTTCAAAAAAGGACAGCATTATTAAAAAAGGACAGCATTTTTTCAAATAATGATTGCCTTTTTCCTTTCCTTCTTTCCTCTCGGCTAGCTGGGCAGGCTGAGTAGGAAGGAAACTGCAAATAATGCTGGCATTTAAAAAAAACTGCTGTCATTTTCTGCCCAAAAATGCTGTCCTTTTTTAAAACTGTCATCATTTTTCGACCAAAAATGCCAGTCTGGGAACGGCCTAAGATTTTTTTTAAATATTTTACCAGTGATCCCGTATTGTATAATTTTGGGCACTACCTTATGGTTCATTCACTAGTACGCCAAATTTGCAATTTTTCATCATCATGTCGCATGCGGGATTTAAACCCACAACCTTCTGGGTTGGATTCGAGCAACTTGCAAATATGGCTACCACAGCCCCTTTCTAAGATCCATTATAAAGGTTTTGAATATTTTTTTTTAGCAAAGTGGGAACTTTGGGTGGAATGATCATGAATGTGGACGTGCATTCCCATTTATTTGTGAAACGCCAGGTAAAGACAAAATTTATTATATTCTACATAAACTTTAAAATACTTTCTTTCCAAATATTCCAGAAATATAAGCATCTTTTGGAGGGAGTCCAACTAATCTCCGCAACAAAGATCACAATGATTTGGACATGGAAGCTTTTATATAAGTGTTTTGTCATTCCAGATTTCAATTGAAATACACCTTTAATTTATATAATCATATATTGTCGAAACAGTTTATTTTTAGCTTGCTAGTTTCATTTTCTTGACTGATAATTCCTTGATCTTTCCTTTCTACATTTTCTCACCATGGACATCCAAATTTCGATACCGCAAGACGTCCCCAGTCCACACATAAGCAAAATAAAATCAATCATCATAAATGTAGGTTGAATAGGCTCAACTCAAGCACTATCCACTATATTTTATTGTCCGTTTTATATGTACAAACTATAACCTTTTAAAAATCAATGACTGTTTCATGTAGCTTAAGACTTTAGTCATGCTCTGCCTTTCTGCTTCTTCTTGACATAAACATCCCCATTTCAACTCCAACGGCTGTCACCAGCCCACAGACCAGCAATATCAATGGCCCAATAATGTGAGCGACGCTCAGCTTCCGAACTCTGCTGCTCTCAGCTTCCTCTTCTGGGCTCTTGATGTTGTGGTGACGCCGACGGAAGGCAAAAATGGCGGAATTCTTGAAGAATTACAAGTAATATGTCAGAGTAACTATAATACTGGAGTTTTAGGGGGTTGGAGATTGAATTTGCAATTTGTTACACTTTATGAGCCAATGTACAGTGATGTAGTATTGCTATTCAGAATTGAAATGCTTGTAGTTTTAGGAGTTTCTGAGAATGTAATTGTAATATGTTACACTTTATGAACAGTCCTGAGTCCGATTATTAAAAAGTGGAAACGATATACTTAGGGACTAAGGTACTCCTTTAGCCAGAATACAGCCTCCTCATTGGCTTAAATGGTTGCTAAGCAACTCTTTAGCGTTAAGGAGTTTCTTTAGACTTTTTAATAATCAGACTCAGATGTATTTAATTGTAATATTACTGTTATTAAGTACTCTGGAAATAAATAAAAAACTAATTACTCTTTTTAAGTTCCTGACGGCCTGTAATTCTTTGTTTGCTTGCATGTTTATCCACCACAAACGTCTAAATGTAACATGGAACATTTATTTATTTAACTGTTGCTATATTAAGTTTTAGGTTAGGGGAGGGGGCTTGGTAGATTTAGTTGCAATGTTTTCAATCTCAGAGATGGAGGGTTGTAGGTTAGAATCCTTTTAGTCACATTATTGCTACTGGTTCAGAAACCATCTAAAAATTAGGACTTGTAAACAAAGATATAACAGTCCTTTTTACATTCTCTTCAATGGTTCAATATCAGGATGTTCCCAATATACTTTAAGTCCTCCCAATTCCATGCCGCTGGTAAGCTCAGCTTTAGCTTGCTTGGCAATGACGGCTCCTGGAAAAAAAAATTGAAACAGTGCATATTTTTTTAATCTCGTCTGCTACAGACAGGGTATATCTCTTTGTTCTAGAGGTATTGAGTTGGTCTGGTTATCATCAAAGATAAAATACAGAAAGTGGTGAAACATTGGCCTGTTTGCCATTGTCAATTTTTCATAACGTCTGTCTGCTTCTTGGTTTTTCCTGGGTTGCTACCCAACTTTTTCTAACTGCTACAGCATGCAGTGGTAAATGTTACTATGCACTGTTACAGTACTGTTAGAGTCTTAAACAGCTATTACTGTCTATGAAAATTGTTAAGTTCCGTTCTGATTGCCTAACATAACTAAATGGAGATTCACTAAACTAAATATATTCATAATGTATAGGATTGTTAAGATTAAATATGACAAAAGGATTCACCTGTGGATTGATTGTACTTCAGATATACATAATTCAGATCAACCAATGCTCTGGGATTAGTTCCTCCTGTTAGATACTCAGCAATATTGTAATCGTCCCTAACGTCAAAGAAAGGCATAAGGAAGACCCCTTCAACATAAAAAGTTAAGTTTAGTACCTGTTTACAACAGTCTCTGAAATAGGTTGCTTTTTTATCTTGGTCCAAAGCTGGTAGATTATAGGATTCCGTGTCTGGTTAACTTTCTGGATTAGGCAATTAATACATGTTAGTTTTAACCACTTTTACCATTACCGTTATTAGTCTTGAGGTGTAAGAATTAGTATTATACCCATCTGTGTGATTGTATAATTGAATTTTTCCTATGATAGTATTTTAACAAATCATAGTGAAACAGACATGTATTCTTTCATACTTTGCTTGACAAGCAGTCCAACTGTATAATTACTATCCACAAGCTCCTGCCATGTTTCTGGCACTTTGACAAAAGTTGGATACATGAGATTGGCCAGTAAGAATGAAATGTACATGTAATAGATGATTGCAGAAGTTATAACCCAAGAGACTTGAATTGGAATGAGAGCTTTGTTATTGCTGTGGAGTTTGAGATCAGTGCCTGAAAAAAACAATAATTCTAATACACAATATTTTACAAATGTACCATTGTCGCCTTTTTTCGTGCTCGCTAATGCTAGGAATCTTGTAGGATTAACCCTAGATATCATAAACACCTCTCAGTACAACTGTCATGTCAAGTACAAATATTCTCCAAAAGCAGCAATTGTTATGGCATCAATAAATTGGATCAACTTAAGATAAACATCCTTAAAATTACGGCCGTGTGAAATCCGATATCTTTTCCGATTCGGATTTCTAGATATCCGAATCCGAACCCGAACCCGACTATTTTTGGTATCCGAATCCGACAGTCAGATTCAAATTTGGTATTCGCACAGCCTTACTTAAAATGCTCTCTTTACAAATTAGTATATAATGTAAAGTTTAAAACTGATTATCCCCCTTGGCAACCTTTTCCTGTGAGTGTAAGCAGCACCCATCTCAACACCCTCTCCACCGTCATATCAAACCATGTAGCAAACAGCACAGTCACAACTATGATGACAATGAATGTGGCCATCCAGAACATGAAAGGGAATGGGGAGAGTACTGCTTGAAATGATGGGGTCCTCTCGGGTGGTAGGGTGTAGAATGTAGCAGTGCGTTGGGCGGTTGGCCAGGCAAGCAGGGGATCACGCTTACTGTGGAAGAGTGAATAGTGATTGTAATTCCAAATAATATTGTCGAAAGAATTATAACATCATTTATTCTTTTTTTGAAGCCTAATTTTCCGCCAGTATTTTAACATTGTGCTGTTTTTCACGCATATAAAGGTTAAAGGTATATTATACTTCTGTACTTGTCTATCAATCCGCACATTGCTATAAAATTGCCAATTCTTTGCTTTGTAATTTTTGGACTTAAAATAAAAAAAAATATTGGGAGATCCACTTATACATTGTATTGTTACTCACATAATAATATTTTTGTGGTACATTTAAAAAAAATCCCTTATTGTAATGATGATTTCTAACAGTATAAAATAGCATTAGTAATATAGTACATACGGGTCCTTTCCTTGTCTTCCCAAATTGATAAAGTGGGCATAAACCTAAATAATTCAAAGGTATGTATCATTCAATAAAATATATATTATTCAAGCAAGATAGGTAGTGTCTTACAGAGTCCAAGTTTGTATAATATGCTGTATTCCCGAACCTATAATTAGGAAATATAAATAATTTTTGTCAAGCACTAGTAGAGCAGAAACCCATGCAAGGGCTGGAACCCTAGGGTTCAAATTCCGGGATTTTCATTTGTTTCCAAAATGCTGATACACCCAGTCTAAGGCAGACAGGTGGTAAAACTAATGGAAATGCTGTCTTGGACTTGCCCTAGTGGCAATGAACCAAAAGGTAGTCCCTTTACTATAGAAATGCCTGCGATGCATAACAAGTCTATATATTTTTTGTTAAACTCTACATAATTATTATTACCAACCATAACAATAACAAAAATGTTGCTTACACTGGTTTTAAATTCAATTGAGTATAGAGAGGTTCCCAAAGAGGGACTATGGAATCCTGCCATTTTGGAATCAAATTTATAGGCACATTGGGGACCTAGGGAATAACAATAAAGGGGTTAGTATTAACCGTATTCACAAGTATTCTCCCATTGATATGATGAAGAAAAAAAGCGAATTTGGTAGTAAATGAACCAATAGAATGATAGTGTCCAAAACTATATAAGAATAAATCACTAATAAATGTTTTATAAATGCAACAAGTTTGCACTTTTAAATAAAATCAATTTGCTTAGTAATAATGGATGGAAAATAAATTTATGTAAAGGTAATTTGATGTCTACAATTCAAGAATCACCATCTTACTTTACTTTGAAAAATATCATATAATCACTGCAGAATATAGTTCTGCTTAATAGCCAAAGAGTTTTTCATGTAGATTTCGATTCATTTGATACATATTAATATATAGCCAGCAGTAATTAATAATTATGGTGTATACCTGCCTATCCCAATAGGTTAATTCCATTACAGAACCACGGTAATTGGTTATTGGAATTGTATTAAAGAAAGGAATATTTTGCATTGTGGATTTAGCTGTTCATGATATTAACAATATTATTAACAATATTAAATAACAATTATGCTTGTTTACGTCTATAAATCTGCTTCAATACAATGTCCTGATACAAGTAGTTCCTCCCAGGAAGAAATTTAGATTTCTCAAAAACCATCCAATGAAGCTGGTGATCTAACAATAATTATATAATATGTTACTATTAATTATATTGTGGAAGTACTCCTTACAGGGCGAAAATCGGTAAAACAAAGAATATTTTTTGGTATTGGCAATTTTGCAAGATAACCCCTACAAATAATTACCGGTATTAGAAGTAAAATTGACCAATGTCCAGCAAAATTGATAGTTAGACACAAAATGGCATAATGTGTGTTATTAAGCTGCAGTCTTAATTAGAAAGACTATATTCTAACTGAAAAGGTGGCAACTTTTATTATGCCTAGTTAGGCTCTTTTTGTTGCCAAATTATTATTATTTTATATAAGTAAAATATACATCTTACATACAATCAGTTTAGTAGGTCATTAACTTTGCAGCAATACCGGCAATAATTATTACCTACCCACAAAGTTACCAGTAAACTGGTTAAAGATTTACCAATTCTCCCCCCTAGTTTATAATATATATTAGTATATATACATTTAATCTTAGGGATGCAAACTATGATATGTTTAAACATGGCTTCCTTAATGAATTTATTCTCTCCATTGAATTGTTCAGGCATAATAATGGTGTTATTAATGTAATTGTAGTCATTAATGGCTATAATTGTGTTAAAGTCGGTTCTATGTCCTCGCTGAAAAGTATGTAAATTAAATAACTTTTACATTGCATTGCCATGGGGTGCTACTTTACCTTTCTACAAGTGGATACCTCTTTTTGTATGTTATTGCCTTCAACTACCAAGTTAAAGTCACTAATTGAGCCAATTACAATATTATGGTGGCACTTATAATCACTATAAGCTGTACGGAGAACATTAACGGAGGCATTCTTTGATTGGAGGAGCATTGCAGGACTTTAAATGAGAAACATGCATAAAATTACTATCTTTGATTTTTCAATTTATCTCACATAGATATGTTTGCTAGGTATAGATTCAAGTCTTCTATTGATGTTGAATTGTTGATTCTTTCTCCAAGTATAATTTTAACATGGCAGTGGGTATGCTCGGAATATATTCTTTTAATTAGAATGGCTATATCTATAGAAGTAGGAGAAGCTGCTTCCAAAGTGCTATTTACCACAAACATCAGACAAACCATAACAATAACTTTAGTTTTAAGCATGTTCAATGAAAATATAAACATGAACAAATCCTTCTACTTTTTAAATGAAAATGTTTTATTTCAAATGCGGATTAAACTTTTTTTTATAAATTCCAAAGTTTTGCCCTCATGTTGAATATAAAAACTTTTTTAACATATGCATGTGCGATATCCAAAATAGATATGTTATCAATATGGCTATACGGTGTTAGAAACTATCAAGTATCAGTTGGTATTGTCGATATTTTAATATTGAATTCACAACATAGTTGAAAAATGGCTTTTTGTCAACTAAATGCATATTACTCATCTGTTCCAGTAGCTCAAAATGTGGCGAATGTCTGGCCGAAGCCTTTTGGGAAATTAATAAATTCTTTGTTTCTTAGTGATTAAGTTGGAAATATGTCAAATTAGGAGCTCCATAAATACCGAAACGTGATAAAGACTAGTTCGAACATATTCACAGTCGGTACATTATTGGAAAGATGCCAATTAAAATCGCGATATTGGTAAATCGCAGATGCTTATTTCAAAGTATTTACATTTTCGGATTTAATATTAAAAGTCGTTTTTTAGTCTACACTATCCGTTCAGCCTTCTAAAATAGGGATTTAAAGTATTATACTGGACAGCAAGGACGAGCGACTAAATGTTTTGTAATCATTTTAAATTTGGTAAGCAATGCTTAACCCCTGAAAAACCTTAATTTACTTTTCTTTTACATGAAGGATACAGTCAAATTGTTGACAATGTTAAGTCATATCTGGAAACGGATGTATAAACAAATTGATACATTTTCAAATAAAGTTAAGACTTCTTCAAAGTTTAGCCTGATGTTAGAGGTGTTGAACGTACATATCTGACGGTTCATTCTTTTATCCAGCTAAATAATCGAAGTCATTTCTAAAAGAAAAACTATTTTGGTTGAACCAAGGTTTGAACATAGTACAAGAGTGTGCCTGTAAGCTTCTGTACTTCCTTCAAATGTTGGGTCACTCCTCTGAAATTCTTAAGTCACGTCACGGCCACCCTGAAGATAAAATATAAGTGCAGACAGTATTCGTGTATGCCTACTTTGGAGCAAAAATTGGAGTATCCATGGAGCTTAGATAAGAGGGCAAAGTTTATGTGACCATTAGTTTACTTTACTTTAGTTCGCAGTCTTATTATGGGCCCCAAGAAAATCACCATATTTTATCCAAGACATTATTGTGTTGTTAACCTTGGATATATATGATATATTTTTGTAGATTTCAACAATAAAAATTTCAATTGAATATACATTAATAAGAGGAATCACCTTAAAATAGGATGCAAAGTTGACGTCGGGAAGACTTTGCCTTGGGTTGGGAGCCACTTTTACTAGGAAGTTCCCCAAGGAAAAAAAAACAATGGGTTTATTTCTTCTTAATCTCAGGGACTAAAAATGGTACAAAGGTGGTTCAGGGCTCTTTGGAAAGCACTCTTCAAGCTCTATAGAGGGTTTTAATAAAATAATTTTGGTCAAATATAACTTGAGACGTTTTTGCCTTGGGGTCTCCAATACCAGCACACGCTAGTAGGATTTGGAGAAAAAAATGCAAGAAATCTACCAGAAGCCGGTTTCTGTTCAATCTTTTCCCCTCTGATTGTGATCAAAATCCGATTTGCTGCATAAAATGGATCAGATTTTGGTCTAATCACCGGTTTTAGCATTAGAAAAGTTCAAACGGAAACCGGTTTCCGGATCTGACTGCACAAGCATCATCCAATTTCTGTCCGGAAAAAAATGCTTCTCCACAGTGATTGAACTAATACCCAGAAAATATGTACAATGTTATTATTATCTACTTTTAACGCTATTAGCATACAATAAGTTTAACCCATCCTTGAATCATTCTTGAGAGCTCTCCTACACTGGAGAAGGAAAGAGGAAAACTTCCGGAAATTTACCAGAATTTTTCCTCTTTCATACCATTTTCCTTCCTCCCCAGCACGCACTCACGCCTGGCTAGGTGGAGAAGGAAAGAAGAAGTTTTCCGGAAAAATTCTTAATATTTTCCTCTTTCCTTCCGTGTAGGAGAGCTCTAATTAACAATGTTAACAGTCATACCAATCACTATTAACTCATATTAAGACTAACATACTTCATATTAAGTCCATCTACCAGGCAATGTGCAAATTCCATTTAAACATTCGAAAGTTAACATATTGTTGCATTCCACGCATACTTTACACAAGTATGTCAGATATGTTAAAATAATAGCAAAACCAAATATGCCTTATTTTGGCGCGACAAGGACATATTTTAACTTTAGTGTCAGTCTGACTATGGCGAGGACAACAGAGTTGCCGTTTATTGCGTTTATTTTTAGGTATGTATAGTGATATGACATGATGCATTGGTAAAGTTATAATACCCCCAATCCCCCAGAAATTACATCCATGCAAAGAAAGCTCTCACCTGCAAAAGTATGTGCCTTTTGAATACTTCAATACTGCATGCAATTAATTAATTCCTTATACGGCAAAATCATCAGCATAAAATTAGTTAAAATGATTACCAAATGCGAAAGGCAGAAGAAGGGAAAATTAAAAAAAAGCCCGTTTATACCGGTCCCGCTGGGTAACCTGTATTTGTACAGTCCAATTGTAATTGCTATTAACTGTTAGCGTCCTAAATGCTAGCTATTAACTGTACGATTCCATTTTTTCAGCCTCCTATCCTTGACTTCTGCGATTCCCCCTCCTTGCCCGCTGGATCGAGAGTCTGATGTCCTCATTCAGTCTCTGTGCACAACAGATAATGTGACGATTACATGCGCGTCAATGCGACAGGATATGGTAAAATATTAGTATTTGCGAGGGAATAAGTTTGTACAATATAACCCGGAATTCATGAATAATTGTTCAGCCAATCCAATCTAGATTTTCAAGCTGCCATTGAATGTTGCAATATTGTATGTAGGATTGTTTATTTTTACTTTGTGGAAGGCAAAGGACTGCTGCTTTCCTCATTTTTTATATACTGCAGATGTTAGTAGCACTTATTTTTGGCGCCATCTCGGCTATTGCTAGAAGTTATAGCTTTAGTATCCAGAAGCAGCTGGCTCTTGTTCAACCTTTTCCTCTGGTAATCGTGATCTAAATTCGATTTTACTACATAAAATGGATCATATTTCGACTAATCCGCAGTCTAAGTGTAAAAAAGTTCAAATGGAAACCTGCTGGAGGACTTAGCTTTGGAAGAATATTGCTACCTTTTTCTGCTAAGGCCGCTCCCACATGGGAGGATTCCAAGGAGTATACTCGGAGTATACTCCTCTTTTTACCACATGAGAAGAAAAAGAGGAAATCCTCCAGAGTATACCCTGAGTATACTTCGAGTATACTCCGAGTTTCCTCGGAGTATTTTCCTCTTTTTGCTCCCGCGCTTGCCAGCTGCGTAGGCCAACGTTCCTCCTCGCACTCGCGTTTTTTCGAGAGGATTTTAAAATCCTCCGAGTAAACTCCGGAGTATAGAGCTGGCCCCATTCGTTCCCGCAATCGTGAATTCAAATGTGACCGGACAGTATCCATGCATCTGATTGGCCAATGGTTTGTTTATATGTCCGGCCACCATTTTGACAGCCAATCAGAAGCCTTGTTGCTGGCCGGACACAGTTCAAATTTCAAGCGCGGGAAGGAATGGGCACAGCTCTATACTCCAAATAAAAAGAAGATACTCCGGAGTATACCCCAAG
>LR141255.1:0-13153 GCA_900659605.1 Tisbe holothuriae | reverse complement strand
AAAGATTATAATAGTACTACCAAAAATTGTAAATCTTCCTCTCTTGAATGGTACTAATAGCATTTTTGTGGGACATCAGAGAGCTGATATATAGCTGTTTACTTTTTTACAGTTATTCTGGGACACCCTGTATACCATATGGTACAAGTCAAAATGACAAGATATTCAAACCCTTCGATGAATACGCAAGACGTAACTTCACGAACTTTTTTTTTATCTTGAGAGTGTACTGCAAAACAGTTATCTTTAAAAGGGTGTTTTGCATTGTATTTTGCATTGAAGTATAAGTAAGTATTAAGATCACTTTGGTATTTTGGATTAGAATAACTCCACGTAAGGGCTTACAGCTTGAGAATAAAGTTTTTGGGTCTGAATATAATTTCCAAAATAGGTATATTTTGGGTGTTAAAGGACATTTTGGTAACATGATGATATATGTTAATTGGCGAGGGGACATTTGGCACGAGTACAAACGCAATATGAGGCATAAAATAGTTACTATTTTTAAAGGTAGGTGGCAGTGCGAGCTGGTTTGTGTTATTAGCTGAGCCGGCAGAGACAGGCAATTCAGAACTGTATTCTGAACACTGCCACCTGGCTTAAAAACATGCAACTATTTTTGAACGGTATATAGCATTCCTCATTGGCACCCGTAATTGTCACAATATACAATTGGCTCCAATACGAAAAAATTGCAGTAGACAATTGCCACCAATAAAAAAGCACAGTAGATAATTAGCACCAATTGTACGTCCAAAAGACACGATACATTGACCTATATGTGAATTGGCACAAGAACAATTGGCACCTCTAATTGGCACAGCCAATCAAAAAAGCTCAGCAGACCATTGGTACCAATAAAAAGGCACAGTAAACAATTAGCACCAATGAAATGCACATTAGACAAGTGGCACCAATTGTATAAGACACTGGAGACATTGGCACTAATAGAGGATTGCATAGTTGTGCCTTGCATCTATTATGGTCCCTAAGCTTATGTGAAAATTATTAAATATACAGTTGCGTACCAAAATTTTGTGCTATTAAGTGTGAGCTTTCTGATATCCAACAAATGCACATTTCATGGCTGTTGGTGCAAATGATCTACTGTGCCTATTGTTTATTGTTGCTAATTATCTGTGCCCTTTATTAAAGTACACTGGATCTTAAGATAAAGTAGCGGCCCATGTCTTCTTTGCAGCTGTCGATTAGAAGTTCAAAATATATATTTTCAAAATATATGGGAAATTACTATTGCTATGAATCATTAAAGTGATGTAATGCCAATATATAGCTTTTATAAGCTTAAGAGAAATGTTTATTGTTACAAAATATGATGCATATTAGCTTTTAAATATATTTTTTTCGTTGCACATTCTTTCTCCATTTCCCTGTGTCCTCGACCGAAATCTGTCCTCCACTCCTCAGCTTTGTTAAGTGAAAAAGGAGTGAAAACGCTCAGCGGCCTGCTCTGCCTGCTGGCGCCACTATGCTTTAGCCCAGCCCACGATACTAAACAGTAGCAGTATATAAAGCTTAGTTAAGTAATGAATTGTAGTACTAACATAATGTTTTAAAGTGACAAAATAACTAAACCTTAGTACCATGACATAATCATATAGGATTAGCAGCATTTTCCTTTAACATAATAGGTATGGTCGCATGCCAGCAATTTTTCTAACCAATTTGATTGCTTTGGTAACTGGTATTGCAACCCCATTTTGCAATGATTTTGTGAGTTTCTGTTCAATGCGGTTCCTGGCTGGATTTAGTTACCCTGCGCATTACATGATCTTGTATCTATTAGGTAAAACTATTAAGCTTATTAACATTGATTCCTTTAATAGACATAATTTTCAGCTCTGGAGTTTGTCGCAGTTGATAAGCGGAGCCTGATTGGCAACCTAAGCTTCGCCTTGGGTTACATGGGAGGAGGATTGTATCAAGCCTATTTAGTAAAATATCTTCAAGATTGGAAAGTATTTTACTTCATATTGATGGGACAATTCTTGTTACTTATTGTAGCACTGCCATTGTAAGTTAAATACTTGAAATTTCAGTATTTTGTAGACTTCCTGCCAATTTCTTGTTCCTTAGGAGCCTCCCAGACAGGCATTTTTCCATCTTTTTTCACGTTTCTGCCGTCTTTTTTTCCTTTTTTTCAAGTCCCAAAAAATGCTCGGCAGAAATGAAAAAAAGATAGCAGAAACAGCAAAAAAAGACATGAAAAATGCCTGTCTGGGAGGTCCCTTATATTAAGTAATAATAACAATTTTCGAGTGTATTTTAGCTTTGCTCATGAATCGTTCCGGTTTCTTGCTGCCAGAGGAGAAATGGACAGAGCCATTGATGTACTAAAGAAGATTTCAAAGACAAATAAGAAATCAGTGGATCCAGAAGTCTACTTGAGTTTCGAGGTAAATGTCCTAGTTGAGTAAACCATTTAGTATTAAATAATAATAATTCGGACTTAAAAGCTCTATAATTCTCAATTTCAATAAATTATTTTATAGCGTATGGTGAAGCACAAAAACAATGTCAAGGAGGTAATCCCAAGTTGGTGGTACCTGTTTAAAACACCAAGGATGAGGATGATCTCCATAGTTACATTTTTGCTCTGGTAAAGGCAATCTAAAATGAATAATATTATGTAGTAATTGTTCTTAGAGTGCAAGCTCGTGGTGGAATGGATAGCGCGAAACTTCTATGCAAGGGAGCCGGGGTTTGATTCCCGGCCTTAACAGATGGACTTTTCCATCGTTCTTCAAAAAGTTGCCATAGTCCCTCAAGGACTTGTCATTGGGGCGTGATATTGCAATGAACCGGAAAGGTAGATTCGCAAAACTTATAAAAGGGATACAGTCATAGCAACTGTTTCAAAAACTGCTCTTAAGAGTTATTCAAAATGTTAGCTGTTCAGTTAATACAAATAGTCAATATTATTACAGCATACTAAAAAGAACATGCTATTTTCCCCAGAAAATTATTAAACTCTACTGTTAATTTTTATATATCCAAGACAAATATTTTATTAATATGTGTACATATAATATGAATAATAACTTACAATAAACTCGCATATATTTTCCAGGGCTGTCACTTCCTTCCTATTTGATGCTCACCTTCGAAATGTCTCTAACATTGAGTACTCCATTTACGTCACCTTTACACTCTCAGGGATTACTAAATTACTTTTTTTGCTCAGCAGCTAGGCTATAAATATTTTTTTAATGCAAAAGTGTCTCATTTCGACCAATTTTTTAAGAATATTATTATAAGAGTAGCAGCAGCTGCAGCTATCCAAAAAGCCTGGTCAACTAAGCCATTTCCTTATAAAAAGTGACCAAGTAAGCAATTATTACACGCATTTTTAACAAGTTCGGAATAACGGATAAGTGTTTTATAAAGTAATTTAGTAATAACACATTCTCAGCTGCTCTTGAGCTCCCAGCAGACCTTGCTACAATCATTGGCATGGAGCAACTTGGCCGCCGCTGGTCAATGTCACTGTCATTATTGTTATCTGGAGTGTTCATGGCACTCTGTGGACTATTGACTGGTAAGTTCCATGACTATGCCAATTAACTGACAAAAACCTTGCATAGTTCTTAAACAATTTTACAATAGTTATTACATAATAGTGGGAATACAGCTTGGCTGTCCAAATGATAAGAAGCAAAAGGTGATAAATATGTTGGTTCTAACTCTACAAAGACCTTGAAATAAACATTCAAGAGAGTCCTTAAATTACATACTATTTGTCTCTTTACATAAGTTTATAGTATCAGTACAGAACATAAACCTTTGTTCAAAGACTTCATTGGCTCTTCTAAAGAGTTAAAATTTTGGATAGACAACTCTTATCATTTGGACAGCCGACTGCTCATTAGAAATGCCTTTACTTATGACAAGGAATTGTAAATTACAGGTATTTTGCGAGCATTACAAATACATGTTTTGTAAAAAGTAAAGAAGCACGAAATTCTACGAATTATAACAAGCATAAAACTTCTTCTAAATTACTCCAAAAATCAAGTTTTCCATGAAGATTTTAAGAATTACTTTTACAATATAACTTATAACTAATCCAAAATTTTAATTTTCTAAGAAAGGAGTAACTGTTAATAATTGAATAGCCCAATTAATCCATTTTAACATTTCTTGTCCAGATTACTCCACTGTTACAATGATCCTTGCCATGCTCGGCCGCTTCTGCAGCACATACGCAATGAACGTGATTATGCAGTATGTTCTGGAAGTTTTTCCAACTCCACTGAGAGGTCAGGGGTCAGCAATGGCAAACAGCTTTGGGAGTGTGGCTGATATGGCGTCCCCGTTTGCGGTACACTCAGTAAGTATGCATCTAACTGAAGATTTATTATATGCATCACTTAATAAAATGCAGGGGTTGTTACTCTGGGAAAGTGTAAATGAATGAATAATTGTGTAAATATTCTCCTTGGATCTTGAAATTATGGGGGGCTCGGAGAGCAGTTGTTACTCTGGGAAAGTGTAAATGAATGAATAATTGTGTAAATATTCTCCTTGGATCTTGAAATTATGGGGGGCTTGTGAAATAAGTTGTTACTCTGGGAAAGTGTAAATGAATGAATAATTGTGTAAATATTCTCCTTGGATCTTGAAATTATGGGGGGCTCGGAGAGCGGTTGTTACTCTGGGAAAGTGTAAATGAATGAATAATTGTGTAAATATTCTCCTTGGATCTTGAAATTATGGGGGGCTCGGAGAGCGGTTGTTACTCTGGGAAAGTGTAAATGAAGCAATAATTGTGTAAATATTCTCCTTGGATCTTGAAATTATGGGGGGCTCGGAGAGCGGTTGTTACTCTGGGAAAGTGTAAATGTATAAATAAATGTGTAAATATTCTCCTTGAATCTTGAAATTATCTCCTCAATAATGTTCATAAAATGTTTTATGGTTAAATAACGCTATCTTCAGCTTGCAATCTTATCTGAAATATCAACCGCGGATGTAAAATAATTAAATTTTACTATTCTTTTATTCAACAGTCTGTATTGGATCCTCGTCTCCCCTTCCTCATCCTATCCGCCGGTGGCCTAATTGGCAGTCTCCTCTCCCTGCTCCTACCAGAAACCACAGGGGCAGAGTTGCCAGAAACCATTGAAGAAGCTGAAGAACTTGGTCAAAGGACTGGACTGTTTTACATGCCTTGGATGGATAATGTTAGGATGAGGAAGAAGAAAGAAATGTCAAATGAGCCCAGTGTGGCCATATAATTTAAGGTTTCAGTGACTATTGAGCTATTAAAGCAAATTAATTGAGGCTCCCAGTTTGGCAATTTAACTAAGGTTTCAGTGACTATTTTGAGCTATTAAGGTTAACATTTAGGCTTTAAGATGAAATAGATTGATGCAAATATGTCAAGAGTGTAAACTGTATAATAAAACAGCAAATTATGATTATTTTTTCCACTATAGTTAGAAATACACTGTAATCTTACTTTTACATTAGTAAAATGTCTTCGGAATCGACTACAATACAATATGCCAAAAATAAAATAATTTTAAGAATACAATATATATCGAATATATGTATTTCAAACATTTATAAGTATGTAATAAAGTTTATAAACGTTTAAATGTAAATATAATGATTGCCCTACGCCACGGTAAATGTTACAGTAGTTCACTTGCACTTTTAATTCTCATGTCACAATATAATCCGAAGACTTTCCCATATTTTCTACATTTTCTCCCCCTCACACTCTGGGTACGGACTAGGTGATACACGATACACACCATCCCAAAAATGGCTAGGGGTGTCAAAATTGGCTCCAATTTTGAGAATCCCCAAACGCACCGACGGGGATCATTTTTGTACTTCATAAGCAACTTCATATCTTGCCCGGTTTAGGAGCTACAGGGGCGTCTATCCGCAGCCTGGATACACACCATGCAAATGACCAAAAGTGCCGCTGTTGTACTAATTGAACTATAATTTTGCACAGGGACTAAACACACAACGAGAAGACTTTTTTGACTTCATAAGCATGTTCATATCTTTAACGGTTACGGAGCTACAAGGCAACAAAACGTCCCAATACACACCTAGCCAAAAGGAAAAAGAAAATGTCTGAGAAGTGTGAAATTTTTGTACGTTACCAAACGCATGGCAAGGATCATTTTTTTACTTCATAAGTAAGTTGATATCTCGCTCCATTTTAGACTTAGCCTTGGGATGCTATAGGTGGGTGATACACACCAAATGACTGTAGTTGATACACACTGTTTAGTGACGTTATACTGACCTACAAGAAGAGATACCTTAACTACAAAATAACCCTATAATTGCCTAGATTTTCTTACATTAATAGACTTGGTTTTTAATAAGTTTTCTAAGTATTTTAAGGTGTTAAAATTGTCTTTTATACCCTTTTCTCTATGTTGTGTTCTTATTTGTGTTTCAATGGCAACTGTAGCTTGAAGGCAGGTGGGGCTGGCTTGGCTTGCCTGAGGCAGGAAAAAGAAGCAGGTTTTGTGATTTTATGTAGCATTCGTGGAGATAGTGAAGAGGAGGAGGATAAAGTGATCCAGACAGATTGTTGGGGCCCCCAATGGTGGGATGAAGTCATCATTACCAAGTTCAACTCAGCTCTTCACAGTCTAATTGAAGCAAATGATGGCTACATGTATGTATCTGATTCTGGGGAACTGGAGGTGGAGGGAGTGAACATCTTAGATATGCCTTAACATAAACAGTAATTAATTCATTTACTGTGTAATACTCTTTTTATTATCGAATACTCTTGACTTTTCCAATCCATGGATTGTTATTCAAATCTGGAGTTCCTTTAACAGCATGTTTCTTTTCATTCCTTGACCTTGATCCAGTGTGAGTTTGCTGTCCTGTAATTCTTTTCTGGCACTCAGTGTGCTCCTTAGACATATGCCTTCCACAAATATAACATGCTTGTTGAAGACTATTGTCCCAATTTTGTAATTGTGCATATCAACTGTATTTTGATGTGTATTCCTCTAATAGTGTCATCTAATGCCCCCTATAACTCTTAATTGGAAAGAGATATGAACTTACTTATGAAGTTCAAAAATGATCCCTTAAACAGTGTTTAGGCAATGTGCAAACGTTGTCAGGTATCAGGCAAATCCTCTTGCTTCCGGATTTGTCTATGCACACCAGTACCAGTACTGGGGCAACACAGCTAACTCGGAAATTACAGCTTATTTTAACTTGCTTATGAAATCAAGAAATATTCCTTGTCGGTGCGTTTGGGTCTGTACAAAATTTTGTGCTTCTCAGAACTATCCTCCCAATTTTGGTTTGGGGTGTATCCACCACCTCCGGCATACCTCTAACTGGAGAACGAGGCAAGATATCGACTTTGTTATGAAGTGCAATATTGATCCTTGGGGGTGATTTAGTCCCCTTGCAAAATATAAATCAATTCTGGTAAAAAGTGTCCATTTTGGTCCTCCGCGCGGTGTGTATCCAGGCTGCGGCTAGAGCCACCCAGAACTCGGGTAAAACACACCCAAATCCGGATCTTTTTGCATATTATTAATGCCTGTCGGTGCGTTTGGGGATTCTATAAGTTTCAGAGCATTCCAAGGTCGCTAGCCAATTTTGAGTTGGTGTGTATCGCGTATCGCCTAATCCGTACCCGGTGTTCTTGGCCTTGAAAATTATCATTTTCCTCATATTAAAATTATACAGCATTGCAGCACGTGTTCAGTGATCAATATTAACAAAAAAATTACTTTTCTGATATCTGGCAGCACATACATATAAAATTCTTTTTGTAGTGCAAGTGATATTACAAACACTTAAATTGCTTTCATTGGGCCACTTTTGGTAAACAAGTGGGACCAAAAATGAAAGGCCACTGGCAACTATTTCAACATACAGGAAATGTTTTATTGCCTTTAAATATATGAATAGAGTAGGGAAAGTCTCCAGTAACAAGCTACAAGGCCAGGACCAAAATCTTTCATTGTGCATAAAGAATGAAAGTTGAGAACATATTTACTATATACTGTGTAGGCCAGTCATCAAGTATATAAACCAAAAAACAAAAACAAAAAAAGGCGAAAACCAAAACCGACTTTTTGCAAACTGAAAACTGAAACCAACCTTGGTTTGTGTTTTGAAAACCGCACATGCCTAAATATTCATGTGTTGAAATAAATTGATTCTTTTGTTACATTATAGAGCTAACCAAATCCTCCAGATTTGTTAAAAAGCTGGCTTCCTCCAATTATTACGGAACAGACAAACTGACATATAAACACCTTGACAAGATCATGCACCTACTTCAATACAGCCAAGTATTGGGCAACATTGAACAGACACAAAAGAAGTTTAAATCTATGTTAGATGATGGCAAGAATTTTTCATATTTAAAGTTTGCCATGGAAATGCTTGGAAGGAATGTTAAACAAGAGGAATATGTTGAGTTTGAGAAGGCAAATGAGAATAAGACAATTTTGGGGATGGGTCAATCAAGACTTGAAATGATTTTGAATTGTGAGACATTTGTAGCTCAAGGATTTCAGGTTAATTGCCATTTTAGATGTATGTATTTATTTTTTATTTTTTGTTACTTACAATTACAAAGTACATGGACAGCGTGGAAAAAATAGCAATGTGCTGCATTTCCGTGTAAAAATGACTTTTTTCTATTATAAATTAATTTGGAGATATTGTCAAATTAAAAAAAACTTACAAAGCACATTGTATGTATATTAAGTAAGTGTATGTTTCTTCTAGGATTGTGCACAATTGATAAGGCATGTTCCAACATATTTGGGCTTGTGCAATGTTTTCAATGGAGCCCCTTTCTATGATATGTTTAAGGAAACTGCTCATTCAGCCAAATTCACTAATACATTCAAACAAGTGCCACAAGTAATATTAACTACACTAGAATTCATTTCCTTACTTTTTTTCTATTTTCATATACACATTAACAGGGAGCAATGTTGATTACAAACAAAAATGAATTCATAGGAGTCAATTCAAGAACCTCTTTCCTATTTGACATTCATAACAGTGAGATTGCGGCATCCAGAAGTGGGTCCATCTTGTTTCATTTGGATACAAGGTTAATGTTATAATATATGGGAAATTACCCGTCATGGTTTACATAACAAAGAACCAGACTAGTCTGAGCCATTTTTGACTTCACATTGACACTTTTAAAGCATACCCTACGTACGTAAAATACTGAAATGTAGATTGGACCATCAAAAACTCTATCAAAGTGTATCCACGTCCTATAGTTAAAAAACTAATGAATTCTTCAGTACGTTCTTGGTCAAATTTGGGTAAATGGCGGACTACCGCATATTAACTATTCTTTGCAACAGTAGGCTAAGTCCTAGGCTCAATATGAACTAAATTAATTAACCACTGTTTAACAAAAAATCACATCTCACAAGTAACACACATACTCATAATAATTTTTTTCAGTTTAAACTTTATGTCCACTGGTAAATATGGTGTTGAACTTCTTGCTGGAACACGTACCACTCTCCGTGCTAGAGCCACAGTTGAAAGGAATGCTTTAGATTCTTTCTCCCAACTGGATCTATCTGTTAGAGGTTGCAAGTTTGCACATGAGGTCCATACTGACTCAATGTTTAAAAAGTACACTCAAAAGAGCTGTGTGTATGAATGTCAGTTAAAAAGCACCATCAAAGTAAGCTTAAATCTTCCATGTACAGGGGAATCAATCAAAAGTGGCCAAAACTAAATGAAAATTGCTCAGACATGCAATACTTTAGAAAAATGTTTATGAAGCAAAATCATCTGGAAATTTATTGCATTTTTGGTAGAAAAAATTATTTTTAAACAATACATCTGTTTATCTTGGATTTTTTCAACTTTGTTCAATATGCTAATTTTCAACTTTTCTGTAAAATTACTTGTTTCTTACTGAACTGAGACATCCCAGACAGGCATCTTTTGCCATTTCTGCCGAGGAAATTTTTGAACAAAGAATATTTTTCTCTTGCCTATGCTAGCTGGTGAGTGAGTGCAAAGAAGCAAATTATTCTAAATCCAAAAATTTCCTCGGCAGAAATGAGAAAACTGCCGGCAGAAATGGCAAAAATTGCTTGGCAGAAATGAGAAAAATTGCCTGTCTGGGATGTCTCTTAGGGAGTAGTTTGCATTAAGTCAAGGTCCACTGAAAAGAGGACTGCGCACTACAGGAATATGAGTATATCTTTGACTTAACTCAGTTAAATTAAAAGATGTTGCTTTCTGCTGTTAACACCATGAAATTTGTGATCATAAGAAGCCAGACACCTTTTGTTTAACGTTTAATAGCTTAGGATGAAATCTTTTCATTTTATGACACTTTTTGATACACTCCTGTATGTTAAACTAAACACTTAGAAGAACACATACCTCTATTCAGGGTTCCTTGATTTAGTTTGGGAATATTCTGTTGGACCCCCGAAAATCTGACATAATAACATGGTATTTAACCGCATTTAGCATTTTTATAGCATTTTTAGGCGTTTCAGGTAAAAAAACCTGGGGTTTGGTCAAAACATATAAAAATGGTCCTTCTTTTTTTGGGGGTGTTGCGTGATTTTATGTCAAAAAAACGATTTAAACATTTCATTCATTAAACCTCCGAAAATTTATCGAGGGGGTGGGGGTCGAAACATTGTTGAAATCCCAGGGGCCCGGGGGAGATAAAAACACCGCCAGGGAGGATCCCCCTCTTCCCCTGTTTTCATGTATGGACTCAACTCATTTTTATAGAATGTTGGTTGCCTGGTTTGGGACTACCCTTTGGCCTCCTCCTCACCCCTGCCCAACTCGTTCCCCCTCTGCACCAAGGATCACGTGACCTACTTCCGGCACAACATTACTCTTGCTCCTCTCAATCAAGAAGAGGAGGAATCGGCATGTCTTGATAAATGCATGCCAGATTGTCAGGCTGTTATGTTTGAATATTCTGCAAACTCAATGGTGCTGGACGAAATTGCAGGTAGCATGTCTGTGCTCTAAGATATCATTGTGGCCTTAAGTTTAAACAAGAAAGTAATTATGTATAGTTTGACAACATAGTTTTTACAGACACTAAAATATAGTCTGTAACTGGGCACATTGTCATTCTGGAAACAAAATCTGAAAATGGGCACATAGAGAATCCAAAATATTTCTGGAAACCTTTCTAGAAAATATTTAGCGAGCTCCTACAACATACATGGCTATTAATGCAGCAAATATTTCTCTTCTGGGCCTTGAGTTTGTAAGGTTAGGTTTCTTTTCTAGGATATTATATTTATGCTAATTATCTCACAAGTATGGAATTATACTTTCTTAATTAATAATACACTGTACTGCCTAAAAGAAGTATTTCCAGAATGTTTCCAGCACATTGAGGTATTTCAATAACTATTAACTAATATAGTAGTTCCTCTAAACTATCTTTAATTTTATAAAGCTAGGGAAGGGTTTAGTCAAAGCCGTTCAGCTTTAGGCCTCTCCCAGAAGGCAGAGGCCGGGAATCAACCCCGGCCCTGCCCCCTTGCATTGTTGCTTCGCGCGCTAACCAATCCCCCTCGAGCTTGCGCTCGCAGCATTACTTGTCATACCTTGGTCCTTATTTCTTAAAACGCATTCAAAATAACCATTTATATATTTTGTTTTTCATATCTATAGAATGTGAGCAAAAAGTTGTATATAATGCTGCCATCAAGGATATCAATGAAAATGTAGATGCTTTTTACTACAGAATTCTTACTATGTATGAAAGGTAACTATATTAAAAACCATTAACCAACATCATCTAACAATAATACATATTTAGTTATGCACGTTTACGTCCTGAATCAAAGTATATTAGGACATATGCCCCAATGACACATTGCTACCACAAGGTTCAGCATGATTTTATTGCTGTGGAGGTTGAAATGGCAAGCAGAGATGCAGTTCTTGTAGAATATGAAATCTCAATGGACGTATGGGATCTTCTAGCACTGCTGGGTGAGTATTAGGCTAGAATACCAATTCATATTGAATATTTATGCTTAGGTGGATCTGCATCCTTGTTCATGGGCCTGAGCCTCACCAGCTTTGCTGAAATTCTATTTTGGATTGCTAGATGTTGCACTTCAATGTTTCAGAAGGAGAAATATCGCAATTATTCATAGAAGGATAAAAAGACTAAGAAGAAGAAAGATTAAAAAATATTTTATATAACATTGGAACTTGGAAGTTTTGCCTTGTTTTAATCATTTCATTGTGTATAAAAAGAATAAAGAAGGAAGAATTGTTTTATAAAAATGGGAAGTTTTAAGCATATTATTATTTTTATAAACAATCTGTCGAAAATGAAGGATATCTTATATTTTGGATATCTAAGCATTGGTGTGAGTCCCTCACGCAGCATGTACCAGAGCCTAGAGGTTCAGGCTTATTTAGATTTCGATTAAGCTAGGCATATCTGCTATTTGTAAGGGATATTTTACATGCATCCATGCTACAGATGGAGGTTTAATTAAATATATCACAAATAATGGCATTAAAAACTTGGTCCAATCGGATTTCCTCATCTTGATATATTTCCCTCTTTGTAGCAGAAGCTTGTATGCTTAGGCTGCGTCTACATTAGAAGAAAAATAGAAAATATTCGGAATATATTCTTTTTTTCTTCCTCCTTTTCACTACTATAGCAGCCACACAGAGAAAAATGTGCCTCCCTTTTTACTACTAGCAAAGAAGATATTCCGAATATCTTCCAAATATCTTCCTCCCTGTGTAGACGCGCCCTTAGAAAATGGAAACGTCTATAAGGAAATATCGCGTCTTAGTAGTTTAGTACCCCAATGGCCTATTGTTTAAAGATGTTTTGACATCACATGTCACAATACATGTACAGTAACAGTACATTTACGTATATTGCTTAAATTAAATAGGTAAAAATTGTCCTGGATGCATCGTAAATTATAAATGGGATAAGTCATGTTTATTACTAATTTAATAAATATACATGTATTTATCATCAGCCTTTGAACAGTCTCGTACAAATATAAATTGAAATAACTCATCAATAAAACCAATTTGACTGTCAAAATATTATTGAGAAAATAAAGGTCAGCGCAATGGTTTCTAATCAGAATAGTGTATTATGTTG
>LR141254.1:0-13175 GCA_900659605.1 Tisbe holothuriae | reverse complement strand
AGAGAAAAAGGGAGAAAGAGTGCAGTGTTGTCTGTCTGTGTGTAGATTCCCTTCCATTGTTGTCCTATTTCGATGCTCACTACTGTAAATTGTCTGTCCGCCCTCTTTCTCCGCCCTCTTCAGCACTCGACTGTCCGTCCGAGCTGGGCTCGGCTGTTGAGCGGACAACCACACGCACCTCCGTACGTCTCGCTCGCTCGTTTCCTGCCTAGCCTGCCTGAAGATTGAGGATGAGCCGCCGACGACGGAGCTGACGGAGCTCACTGATGAGGCTGATGGAGATGAGTTCGAGTAGTTTTCCAATCTCAGGCACTCTTGCAACGACAGTCGGGTGATTTGACACAAGTACTGGAATAAGTTGTACCAGACCGACCCAGAGTCGGCCACCCACCAGAAGTGTGACGTCTCCCTCAAGTGCCCCACAGCCCCAGTAAAGGCCCTTGAAAGGGCGTGCTCCAGAGTGTTTTTGTGAGGATGCCTCCTTGGCAGGCCGGAGTCGAGTGACCCACAGCCAGCCGGTGCAGTGGGGGACCTCAAAGACCCTCTCGAGCTCTCTCGTTTCCTGTCCCCCCCCCTGCCCTCGATGTCTTCCCCCGAGGTGGTCGCCGATTCGGCCTCGGTGCCCTCCGTGTCCGACCTGAGCCTTGTTTGCCCTGACCGCGTCTCCACTCCGCTGTCCGAGGCGGGATCGGACCTGACGGATGACGAGGCCGCAATTGCGCTGGGCAGCAGCCTCAGCCCCGCCGAGGAGGGCGCCGTGCACGCCTTCCTGGAGGTTGTGAACCCGTGGAGGAGCTCGAGGGGATACGAGCCGTTGCAGTGGAATTCGGCAGTCAAATTTCTTATGGCCAGGTACGGACGAGAGAGAAGCTCATTACTAAGTAGTTTTAGACCAGAGCCAGATTTTTAAAAACAAGTCAAAATTCAACTAGGAGGTCGAATACAATCTTGAGTTTGTGGCTACATTTGTAATTTGTGGCTGTAAAATGTAACCTCAATAACCTGCATGACTTACTGTCATACTATCAACCATTTAAAAAGATCTTTACTAAAGCTACAGTTGTAATTTTACCTCTAAAACGTTATTAAGGAGTAGTCTTATACTCCTTGTAAGGTTGATATAACGTGGACTTAACTCGCGTTGTGTATAAAAAAAATGAATTCGTTTGCCTGAGAGCTTCACTCACGCATTCTCCTTTCCAAGATCCCGTGTTTCTCTTTTGATGGTCTAGATGGCGCCTCATGCAGAAATAGCGCGCATTTTCGCCGCTTTTCAAAACCGCTAAAGAAAGAGCGCCATCTAGAAATATAAAAAGTATAAAGAGTGCGCTCGTACTTCAATGTTTTCCAAAATCGTCGTTAAGTCCTTCCAAAGGGCAGAAATTATAATTTAACCGGGCATCATGGCATGACAGCGGCAGAGCTAAAATGTTTTTAAAGACTGAACAGCCTTAGTGAAGACGGAACTCAGTTCAGCCGTATCCAAGATTAAAGCATAATTTTACCGTAAAGTGTTTAAGCAAGGTAGAAGACCACCTAGCTCCTTTTTTAAATCGCATACAACAAACGTTATTAACCCTGTGTATATTCTCTTTTATAGGAAATTCCACGTGGATCGCGCCTTGTATCTGTACCAACAGCACGAGGTGATGCGCCTGCGTGAAGGTCTGACGCTGTTCGACCCACTTGTGAGTCCGCTGCAAGAAGAGCTCCTCACGGAAAAGTTCACCATCCTGCCGGCTAAGGACGCCAACGGGGCGACAATCGCTATATTCAACGCTCATAAACACGATCCGCAGAAGGCCAGTCATAGGACCACATTGCAGGTACATTAAGGCGCAATAGACATATTCATTCATTCCAAATATCCCAATCGTGCAGACAGCGTTGCGTATTACGTTTCGCGTTGACGTTGCTTCCCATGAATTATGACTTTTCTCCGCCTCATTTAACCCCCAAAAGTGCATAGAGACGGAATTGAATAACAGATTCGCAGTGAGGGAAGAACGAGCCGTCATGAATTGTAGGCCTGATGCTTTCTCTTGTTTTTCTCCACTGCATAAATGTGCACTCGAAGAAGGAGATGAAAGTTTTGTTGTGCACGGTCTTAGCCTCGCATATTCTGTGTATTCTCTTGTAACGGAAGGCAGAAAGAAAGCTGTTTGGAAAATCGAATTGCATCCGCAAAACGTCGTTTTCTATCCTTCTTGCCTTAACTTTTGGCACTTTTCCAATATGATTCGAGATCACTTTTTGCCATCTCGAAACTGTACATCTCAAACAGAGGCCTTTATTTGTATCATTTGGCTCCGATGATGACCTTATTACCCCTGATGATGTCTCTTCTAGTGCGTCGTGTACCAGCTGGACGTGGCCTTGGAGGAGCCGACGACGCAGCGCGGAGGCCTCGTCTTCATCTACAACATGTCGGGGTCCAAGTACGCGAATTTTGATTACGACCTAAGTCAGAAGATGCTCACGCTGCTGAAGGGCGCGTACCCTGCAAGACTGAAGAAGGTGCTCATTGTGACTGCGCCGCTGTGGTTTAAGGCACCGTTTAAGGTGAGTTTATGCACCAAAATACCTTTTATAAAGTCCTAGCTAAACCTATGTCCGATTATTAAAAAGGAAAAATAGAAAATCAACCGCAGGGTTGTATTTAGGGTAGTACCTAATTTAGGGCTAGTTTTAGGCTGTGCATGAAATTCGAGACATGTCTCGAATTTTATGGGCTGTGTTACTATTCGGGGTTTAAGAAACAACTGTAGCTAGCAAGTATTGTACGAACAAAATTTGAATTGAGTTTTTAAAGGAAAGTAACCTATATAAGAGCCAAGGCTTAATCCGGCCTTTAGTCCTTTTTATCCAACCTTGCAATAAGTTCACTAATGGCTAATTAACCTTAGCTGAGAGCTCAGCTCACTCCACAAAACTCAGTGTTCTCCACTGGTCGTCTAGATGGCGCTGTTTTGTCTTATTTACGGATTTATAACAACGAAAAATAATCATCAGCGCCACCTAGATTTTTAAATTTCAAATAATCATTGACTTAAAGAAGGGACAGAGCGCACTCCTACTTCAATGCAGCCGCGGCAAATTTTAAATGGTCTTTAAAAATCTGTTTTATGTAAGGTCACGGTTTAAAGCAACTTTTTTTAAATATCGGGCACATGTATTTTTTATATTGTTCGCTGAATTCATTCAATGCATTGGTACAACTATACTCCTGCAAGACAGCACATTAATCAATTACTACGTCTCACTTCCAGGTGCTCCGACTGTTTGTCCGCGAGAAGCTCCGCGACCGCGTGTTCACCGTGTCCATCCCTCAGCTGCAACTCCACGTGCCTAACGAGAGCATCCCCACAGACCTGGGCGGGCGGCTGCAGGTGGACCACGTCAGCTGGTTGGGCCACTGTGCGGAGGTGGCTGAGCGGAAGGACGGCGAGCTGGTCACGATGAGCTCCAGCCAGCCGACCACACCGGCTGAGCATAAGAAGAGGCAGCCGACGTTGGAGCAGCTAGAGACGCTGGTCACGTCTTCAGGGCAGGGGAAAGGGGCGAACGGGATTAGGTAAGGATTTACGTTAGCTATATTTAAGACTAGTTGCATGACAACAAAATTGAAGACTTCTCTAAAAGGCAAATGCTGTTCCACGGTATTTTTAAGCGTAAATAATACCGGTTTGATTAATTTCACAAGAATTTCGGTATTAACAGATCTATTACTTGCGCAATATTTCCCCCGAATACATTTTTCCCATGTAAAAGCTGGGTGGAAACAGATCCCGAACATATTACAAGAGGAAAACTTAAAAAAACTGCTGCTGCTGTTCAACATCTTTTGACACTTGAGTTCTGATCCGATTCTGGTTCAAGGCTAAAGTAACACATATGCCGGATAAAAACAATGAATCGAAACAATAAAACAAAAGCCGTTATTGTGTGATTTTCGACTATTATCTAGCATTCCGATAGCAAATGTGCTTGCTCGAGAGATTGATTTGTGAAGAATTATTATCTCTGGGAGGGAAAGAGGAAGTGTCAAAAATTTCAATCTGTTCTTCTTTTGCCGCAGCGGCATTTTGTAAGTAGCTGCTAAGGGAAAACAGGCTTCAAACTGGCATGTGATTCATGCTTCTTCTCCTTCCGACGTTGTTCGTATAATAATAATAATTTCTCCTTCAACTATTTTCTCTTAATATGACACGCACACGCGGACAGAGAATGCAAATGCTGATGTGCAACGCTAAATGCAAAACAAACTTTTGACAAATGATTACTTGGAACAAGCTTTTACATATGATTTGTTTTATGCATGAGAACAGTAGCCAATTGTGCATATAATTACATAGCTTCCCTTCCCTCTTTTTTTCCTCCGTGTTCATCAAACTGATGAACCGGGCATTCGTTAACGAAACAACAATCAAAGCACACAATCATACAAGCAAATCTCCGCTAACAGAGTGTTTTATCAGCCACACTGTCGTCGCTTTACCCAAACAGACGCGTAGGCACTTCATCCTAGTACACTTTTTGCGATAAGCGTGCGCACACATTTAGCCTTTGTGGTATGCAGACGGAAGAAGACGAACATAGCAGCAGTATTATCCAAATCATGAAGGGCAGTGAAACAATTTCAAACGGCGTGAGCAAGAAGAAGAAAAAGCATCCGTCATCATCATCAACCTCTAGTTCAGAGTCAAGGCAGCTGTTCTCCGCGCTAACCGACATCCTCTCTTTCTGCAGCAGCATCCTCGTCGACTCCACCCTCAGCTCGGCGTCCTCGCGCCTCCCCCCGCCAAAGGACCCGCTCGGCTCCACAGACTTCCTCAACGGGGACGACGACGAGCCCGCGGAGGGGGAGGACAACAAGCCTGCGACGGAGAACAACGGCCACAAGGAGGCTGAGACTTCTGCGGCAGTGGCTAGTGACGGTGCTGACAAAACCGGTTTGCTGAGCTCGACCAGTTCCGGCCTGTCCGAGGATGAGGCTGAGAAGAACCAGCCGTCCGGGGCGAGCGGCATGACGTTGCCAGAGTTCATCGAGCATGTGCGGTCGAAAGGCCGAAGGGGGCTCTATGATGAGTACTCGGAGATTAAGAATAGGCCTCCCATCGGCACATTTAACCACTCAAGGTAAGACGGTTTCTTCAGTTCGTCACGCCTCGATATTTAGCATAACCCTTCATTGTGAACATTTATTTTATACATTTTAATGCGATTATTAGCCGCTCTCTTCCCACTCCTCCTTCCTTTTTACGGATGAGAAGATACTTTACATTTAGCAGCAAAAACACTTTCTCCATCTTCTCCAGTGAACAAAATATTCCCTCGTCACCGCAGCGACTGAATATAGGATAAAATGGTCGTTAATGAGAGAGACTTTTACGTGAGATGTTAAACAGGAACCGCAAATCACAAGCGAAGATTGCTTTGCAGATGGACGGATGTGTTCTTAAATATCTCTTTTTGCAACTGATATCAAGTTATTTTAAAAGGATTGCAAACAGCAATTTGAGTTGCAAATTTTCAACTTGTTTCTGGAATGTGACAGATGATTCGTTATCTCCAAGCGGTTAAAATCTTGTTAATCATCAGCAAACATGATGTTTACATGTTTATAATTCTATTTGTTTTAACACGTACTAAAGAAGCTAACCTTAAACACCATTAATATATTACTGAAGAAACTGCAGTCGAAGCGAGTGACTCGTGTTATATAATATAAAATTCTTCCCTTCCTTTCAGAATGCTTGAGAACCAGCAAAAGAACCGCTACACTGACGTGCTCTGCTACGACCACAGCCGCGTCATCCTCTCCGACCCGACCGAGGGCGACGGCGACTACGTCAACGCCAACTTTGTGGACGGCTATCAGCAGCCGGGCGCCTTCATCTCATCCCAGGGCCCGCTGCCGAGGACGTTCCCCGACTTCTGGCAGATGGTCTGGGAGCAGCGGGTGCTCGTCATTGTGATGACCACAAAGACAGTGGAGCGGCACCGGACAAAGTGCGGCCAGTACTGGCCGGCGGATTGTGGCGCGGTGTTGATAGCGGGAAGGTGAGACTATACTTCATGATATTGATTTCGTTTTCACTATAATGAACACTTTTCCCATTTCCAGGTACGAGATTCATTCAGAAGAGATCGAAAACTGCGAGGACTTTGTCGTGACCCATCTCACTCTAAAGCGGTACAAGCGGCCGAGAGAGCCTCCAAGCCTATTGGACGCCAACGAGGAGGGCGCGGAGAATGCAGACAGCGAAACGCCAAAACAAGCAGACGATGATGAAGACAACGAGCCCGAGATCCGCAAGATCTGCCACTTCCAGTTTGTCTCATGGCCAGACTACGGCGTGCCGGACTCAGCCGTGTCCATGCTACACTTCCTACAGCGTGTCCGTGAGAAGCAGTCCGAAATGGTGCCCGCTGATTGGTCCGGACACCCGCTCGGCCCTCCAATCGTCGTGCACTGCTCCGCGGGCATCGGCCGGACCGGCACGTTCGCCACGCTCGACGCCGCCATCAGGAAGTTCAACGACATCGGGAAGGTGGACATCCGGACCACGGTTGAGCAGATCCGGTCCCAGCGCGCCTTCTCCATCCAGATGCCGGACCAGTACGTGTTCTGCCACCTGGCGTTCCTGGAGTACGTCCTCAACATGGAGTATATTGAGGAGATCGACCTCACTGGCTTCGACGACGACTGTGACTCTGAGTGAGCCGCGTTGAGGCGAGGGAGTCGAGCGCTCAATGGTTGAGTTATAAAATGCAAAGTGCAGTGCAGTGGTTTAGGGGTCTGTTTAATAATGCAGAGACTCTCTCGAAAGGACGGCAAAGGGAGTTAACATAATAATGATAATACTTTCATAATCTCGCGCGCCTGATGAACCCAATCTTAGAACGTAGAAACTGATAAGAGAACAAAGTGTCTGGTGTCATTTAATTTCCTTTACACACAAAACAAGCTCCCTTTCATTGGTTTGCAATTATTGTTCGTAAAGTCTTGTGCTATTTCTACTCTTATTGATACAGTTTAAAGAACTTTATTTAGCATCATGAATTTATTTTTACAATATTATTATTATACACACCCGGTTTAAGGAAGAAGCAATTGCTAGATCATAGGGTGGCGATTAAACAAATGTCCAAAGATATTTCATACATCATCTCTTATTTAAGCTCTTGAAGAGTGAAGAAAAACGTAAAGGAGAGAGTGAAATTGAAACATATTTGCCCATGCAATTTGTAAATGGGTCCCCCATAAAAAAAGTCAGATTTTTGTACCATTGAAGGAAGAAAATGATAAGAAGAAGAAATGAGGCCAGTTAATAATTACCGCCCTTCTTTTGTGCATTCCAAAGGAGAACAAATTTGATTGAAATTCTTTCATTACGTTATACTTAGACCACTTTGATGATGAAGATAGCAATTTTCACTTCCGACGCAATACTTCTTTAATGTCAGCCTGATTTCTTCTTCCGCCAAAAACGTAACCCTAAAAATAGTAGAGCTATAATAATAAAGTTTATAACGATTAATATGCAAGAAGTTTTTGAATAGGCATCCAATTAACCCAAACTGTTTTCCCCTCAAGGAGTCTCATACAGAAAAGTACAATTACATGCCGAATTTAAGGAAAATGTGGCTAAATATCGCAATCAGTGGCAATTTTAACCTATAATTTCCTCCCATAGTGTTATATTATTTTCTCCCTCTCTTTTTTCACTCGATGATTTTTAAATTGTCAAAAATAAAATACATCCTTTATTTTACTCATCTACAAATGACGTCAACATGATGTTTTATTTCACATTAATCCGCATTTTTATTGCTCAGTCATGATTAATTTATATGGCGTTGACATTTCAAACTAAATACATGAATATGGAAGCATTATTGACTAGAACACGACATAATATCATATCAATCCACCTAATTTTAGTCTCTGCATTGCACAACTTTCATCATCACAGTTTCGTATTGGCTGGCAGAACCCTCTTCACGACCGACGTTCCTTTCACCGCACGTTCCCGTTCCAGATGCACCGCCCGGCTGAGCCGAATCTGAAAGTCCTTGTAGAGCAGCTTTCCGCCGAGCGGCACCCTGTGCGAGAACATTGCCACGCTCATGAGGCAGAGCGCCTTGCCGTTCATGAGGAAGCGCTCGGTGCGGATGTCGGGGAGGCCGTGGCGGGCGCTCAGGTGGAGGAGCCACGCGTGCACGTCATCGCGGTTCCAGTGACGAGGGTCTGGAAAACGTATAAGATACGACATTGTTAAGTTATATATATAACGTTTTGAGGGTATTGTTCCCACTGTTGTGTAAGTTTCAAGTGATTGTGCAAGTAAATCTTCATATATTTATTAACTGGCGTTTAAGAAGACCTTTAAGGAGTAGTTTATGGAAGAAATTTTAAAGTGATGCTTGCTGAAAACATATATATTACGGTGATTAGTAGGTCATTATGCAAAGTAGATTTCTGGTGCCAAAAGGACACGAAAAGAGGGCGTCGTTTAAAGATGAAATGATTGGAGGTGCTTAAAGCTCGTTGAGGAAGAAATCCCCTTTTAACTCCCACTTAATATTGATCTTGGACTGGCTCCAATCTTCATTTGGCACCCAAGTGGAGGAGGGGTCGAAAACAGGGATGACAGCTAGGCATACGAATGGAACGTTTACCTCTAAAAACTTAATAGGTACTAAGTGACTAGAATAAGCAAAAGTAATAAATACATGGTTGGTCAACACCACTCGTATAACTTCTACTTAATTATTAATGTTCGTTCATGTTACTCTCACCTATTGGCAGCATGGGCTCGAGTCCGGACACGTCCACACCCTTGCCAGCCCCCGATGTGATGATGATGTAGCCACCCTGGTCACCGCAGACGCGGTTGTGCGGCGTTGTTGTCGCGGGTGCTGCGCCGCGGGATGCGAACCATGGCGGGTTATCTGTTGATGGCTGCTGCTGCTGTTGTTGTCCTTGCTGCTGGTTGTGGTAGCAGCTGGGGGACGTCGCCGTGGATGGGGAGGGGGAGTTGCCGCTGCTCAGCATCTGGAAAGATTAAATGCATTGAAGCATAAAATATAATCTGCTGCATTATCGTCGGTTATTAAATATGTTGTATTCACGAATATTTACCTTTGACTTGCACATGTGCTATGTCCAAAAATAGACGATTTACTCTCAGTTCAAGGCCCCGAGTTCAGTTTGACCGAGACCTTTCAAATACGATTTTCGCTCGCCCGTAAAATATATCTCTTTGAAGAAAAAAGGGCTATTGATCTTGAATCCGATTTGCTTTTTATGTCTATTGACGCCATATTCTGAAGCAATAGAAGACGAATTACGTTTTCTTCCTTTTCCAATAACGGAATTTATGGGGCATATCGTTGTACTACCAGCTATATGGTTGTACTGTACCATCATGGTACATGGTTACAGTTAAGGGTTGTAAAACAAAGTTGCAACATAGGGCTGTGGTTTCGAATGTATATTTTTAATATTTATCGTTTATTTAATTCGTCATTATACTGAAATATGATAACGGAGCTCAGCTACAAAGTTCATGCAATACTCCGAATACTCTTCAAGTTTCCCTTTTTTTCGATGCAGACGATATAATCCGGGGAATAAATTTTGCAGGCGATAAAGAAGACTCAGTTTTATTTCCGATATTATGGCCTTCTATTATGGCCTTCTTCTTCTCTCTCTTTCTTAAAGGCCCTAATAAAACGACGGTAGTACCATTATTATTATTATTATCGGGAGAAAATGGGACATGCCGAATGCTGGACTTTTGGTTGGGAGAGGAAAGTCGTTTTCTTGACAGAACCACAAAAATATATCAAGAACTGTTCGTGACAAACTTCCTCTTATGTAAAAGAGAGTCAGAGAGAGAGAGAGAGAGAGAGAGAGAGAGAGAGAGAGATATGTTGGGAAAATGAGATATCATATGCAAGACATCTTTTTGGACCACACACAGAAAATATACTTTTTTCAAATAGAACTTCTTCTTGAAAAATAATCATATTTGGACTTGTCAAATGCAGGAAAACAATTTGTTAAAAAGTTCACATATTCGTAAAAAGGATTCTCTAGAAAGTTTCCTGCGATGACAGATTGTCCAGAAGGTTACGGCCTGAGAAAAGGGATAAATATGGAATGGCGGCTTTAGAAATCAGCAGAAATACAGCAGAATAAGGTTGCACATGTAAAAATGAAGGTAACGAAGAATAGCATAGAACCCTTTTTTCTGCTGTACTTTGGGTGACTTGCTGCTGACGTTGTGCTGAGAGCTTCCATTCCATATTTATCCCTGTTCTCAGGTTAAGGCAATCTCTGAACTTGATTAAAGTTAGTTATCCCTAATTGGAACACATTTCCACCAGAAAATAGTAATTAAATACATTATTCATTGGAAGCCACCCGACGCTTTTTGCGCCAGTACTGACCACAAAAAACGGAACAAAAAGCCTCTCTCCCCATTATTTCACATCTCTTATGTCTGGATAATGTGTACACAGCAGAAGAAGCAGTCTTTAAAAGCTGCGGATAAAACAGAAGCTAAAAGTCTTAATGTCTGGAAATCGATCGAAGTAGGAGGAGAAGGAACTTCTTCCTCTTTTTGGCCGATGAAAGAACCCGCACATAAAAGTCTTTCTTTCTTGGCCACGCTCATCGACTCATTGAGTTGATTTTAGGCCACTGACCTTTTGAGGGCTTTCTTTGGAGATTTACCGTCTTTTCTTCAGCAGTCTTCAGGGAATAAGAAACAAAAGCGTTTTCCATCTTGAGATCATTTTTCAACCGTGAAATCCCTTAAAAAGTGACGCCGTTTCCACCTGCAGAAAGACTGAGCAGCTTAGCAAGAGCGATATTTCTCTCACTTCTGCTGCAATCGCATGCTCAATCTTGTCGTGATGGAAGCAGGGTTGACAGAATGAATGAATGGACAATGGAATGAAGGATGTGCGTTGTAAATATTTGCGATACGCCTACATGAATAGCATCTGTAGCAAAATTGCATGAGCCCCATATGGGAAGAGACATAAGTAACTGTTATTAATCTTTAGAGAAATATAATTTGCACCTCAGTACCTATACTTTATACTTCAATCGAGTGGATTTTTGTCTTAGGGCATCGAACCTAACATCCTCTCTTAAGCTCAGTTATGCGGTAAATCCTATAATCCATTACATTCCATATGCATTTTCCACTTTCTTTCTTCTTTCCTTCACACCCTCTCCGTTAAAAGCAAAAAAATATGATGAATCACCCTCGAAAACCAACACGGAAGCCTCTTGAGAGCCTCCGGAGAAGAAAGAAAGCTTACACACACACACACGTTTATCCTTTCTTACCCACTTTGCATGTTGAGAGGCAATACATTTTACAAGCAGGGGAGTCCTTGAGAAAGGATAGATCATCTTAAAGGATTTCTGTAAAGGTGTGACTAGAGTGGGATTCATTTATTCACTGTCATGTTCCGTGTTTGCTATTATTATATTCTTGAGGACTGGTGTGATGATGGATGATGCGGTCAAAGTGGCATTGAATATGGTTACAATTGGTTTAGTGTTAGTTTGTAATACGTCAGACTATTACTAGGTGGAATTAGGAAGACTGATAGTACATTAGATTATTAACGCATTAATGCATGGTCAAAATATAGATACTTTGTGGTTGAATAATTTTTACATAAACAAGTGATATTCAGGTGAAGGCCACATGACATCAAATACGCCGTATTTAATCCACTTTAAATATCCGCAAAATGCACAATTTCGTCAGAATATCAGCCGCTGAGTTAGCTTTTTTGAAATCATTTCAATTATTAATACATGGATACGAGTATAGAGGCAATACCGGTTGTTGTGACATAATTTACTTGAACAGATTAAACACTGGACTAGCTCGTTGATAATATATTATCCGTATCCCTTTAGTATGCATTTAAATCATTTTACATGCTCCAATTCCCTTTACAGTATAGAAAGTATAATTAATTACCTTCCCTTTCCTTTATTTTTTCTTAGCAGGTCATAATTACTGTTAAAACAGGCCTAACTTTAAATTGTTGCAGAAAACAGAGTTGTTGGTATCATCATGTGTTTCTTTTCTTTATCGCCAAGAGGCAAAAACAGTAACGAAAGTAAGACGAGATAATAAAGCTATGAAAGTGAAATCCACGTCTGTGGTGTTATAATAGTCTGGGAAAGAGAATGGAAAACAACAAAACGTATACAACAATTACGCTGTGGTTTCACTGTTGCAAAAGTCGGGATTACTGATTTTATATGAGGATATTATGGCTCTATTTTAAGAGTAAAATATGCAATTTTGTGCATCCCACAGCGGGTCTATAGGAGCGTTCTGAAATTGAGATTGATCACTCTTTAGGGGACACACAAACAACCGCAATTTTTGCATATAACCCCGGCCGGGGATATTATTATTATGACTCGCAGAGTATTGGAGATGTCCTGAGGTTTCCAAAGTCACGACTTGACGCCATATGTCGCATATATGGGTGGTGGAAAATGGGCTCAACGACCCGACCAGACATTACTTGCCTGGTAATGTTCCCTTAAGATCACTTTCACACCAATTTAAGTAGAATGCACACCAAACAAGAGTCCAATGGTTCAGCTAGTAGTACACGCTATGAACTGAATGCAAGTTATGCAACCCGCATATTATTTTTGGTTCTTTCATGTTTTGTTTGGCCGTGCCATTTGGTTATCGAGTTCCGATTTATCCGCCCCATCATTGCATGCTCAGCTGTGATCTATTCATGATGTCGTCTTGAAAACACAAGACACGATCAACGTGCGCTCAGATTATTTTCACTGATAAAAAGACCTTTGTTCTTAAAATCATTTTTGGGGAGAAATGATATTACAATACCTTTGCAATATATATCCTTGGATTTTGAGATACTCATTTGAATAAATTGAAGAGGAAGTACAATGGTCAAAATGATGTCTTGGAAAGAGTTTCACTTTTGTTCACATCTGATATCTCTCGATATCATTCAAGAGTCTTTTTCTTCTTCTTCCAACGATAATAAAACTTTACTTCCGGTCATGCAACCTCGGGGTAAACACGTACCACGATTTCCGGTCGTGTTTTCTCGAACTAAAAGAGATCGAAAACCAAAACTTA
>LR141253.1:0-13174 GCA_900659605.1 Tisbe holothuriae | reverse complement strand
TGTAGACAGACAAAATGAATGTGCTTGGCTTCAAAGGAGACTGAGCAAGAGTCTTTTTTATTTTAACACGTTGCAATCAGTGCTTGCACCCGGTTAAATAACCGATCCGACCATCGACTTTTTTCGATTATTTCTCTCTCGATCAACCACCGACTATTTTCGATTAAATTGAGTCTCAAGGAAGTGGTCAATAACAACTAAACAGGGTGTTTTTTCATTGGAGAATATTCTTAAGCATCAAGAGGCACATCCAAGATGCCAGCATATCACATATTATTAGTAGTATATAACATATACGGGGAAAAAAGCTCCCCATAAACCAAATGGTCAATTTCTGTTGTCCGAGCTAGGTCTGGTTATTGGAAATGAACATTTTAGAGGGAAAATGTGTAATTAGCATCATAATATATTCTAGTAGGGCAGAAAACTATTTAAAAGAATTTATACTAATGTTATGTATATAAAACTCTTATTAATGCACTTGCGCCAAGGTGCACTAACATTGAAAAGTTGATTATGTTATTAAAACCATTGTATGTGACTCAAATGTAATACATTTACTGGATTGTAATACATAAATACCACTCTTTGAAGTTTGAGTTCATAGCAGTTCCATAAAAATCTAATCTAACCGAGATATAGTAGCTTTAATGCAGCTTAATAGAATGTATTCCGCGCGATCGAAATTAATCGGTGGTTGATCGGGAGCGGACGTTCAGAGTCGATGGCTGACCGTCGGTTATATTGCAAGCGCTGGACTACGTCCAAGCAATACTAAATTACATTTTTTTCGGTAAAATTACAATTACAATTACTTTCTCTAGAAAATGTAATTCGTTACATTGAAATTACATTTCTGAAAAAAGATTCGTTACAAATTACAATTACATTAGAAATTACTTTATTAAGTGAAAAGGCAGGAAAAAAAATTCCATCACATCAAACACTGAAAATGACTCTTCACAGAAAAAAGGCTTTGAAGCTATATCTTGACAAATGTACTTCATAACCAAAAGAGACTCTTAGAGAAGACCCCAAAAAGTAATTTCTTGAGAAATTTTTCAGAAATTACAATTACATTGTCAATTTTTCAAAATGTAATGAATTACAATTACTTTTCCAAAAATCCACAAATTACAGTAATTTCGTTACTTTTAAAAATTACTAGTAATGCTTGGTGCTCTTTGGGGCAGTACAGGGCACATGTTCCTTAAGAACTATATCCTGAGAATACCACATATTGCCAATAGGTTGATTTTTTTTCAATTTGATGCACCACATAACATTATTTGCATATATTACCACGTTACATTCCCAGAATATGGTTGCTCGAAAATATTCATTTCAGGAATGGTGCGGCCTTAGAAGCAGCCGCTTTTAACGAACATACAACAAGCATTCTGGAGCATCTTCAAGAAAGCAATGCTGCCATACGACATGATCTCGATGAAATAAAGGAGAACAATGAGGTGGCCAAAGGAACCTTGAAACGCATCGAGCAAGCTGATCTGCATATGGCAATTCATCATCTTCACGATGCATGCATTTCAATCAAACATGACCAATTTAAGGATGCAAAGGAAGAGCTTGTGGCTCTTAAAAAGGATGTAGGCTTAAATTAGCTTATTACTTAAATATAATAACTGTTTTTATTTAAGGCAAGGAAAGCATTTCATGTCTGTGAGAGCCCAAATGACATTGTCAGGTCTACCAGGTTGCAGCTTGCGGCTTGTGGGGTTCCTATACCGTTTCCTAGAAATCCAGATGTTATAGCTTCTAATCCTGACACAAGAGTGATTTATTCCTTCTTTTCCTCAGCTCAGCAACAGCACAAATCAGGGGACACATATTATTAATATGAACATGAACATGAAATATACACGATTCGATTATTCTTATACATTACTCCCCACTCCCGCTTCATCGGGAGTAACCCACTTCATTCTCTCTTTTATGGGATGCCTCGAACTAACGCCACATAAGACGGTAAAACTCCTGCGCCCTTGCCCGGCCCGACAGCCTCTCGAAAGATCTCGTCATCCTCTCCGGCAGCCACAGCCTGTTGTTCCCCAGGGCGACTCGCCTGAGCACCAGCCTCGACGGCCTTCCTCCGCGCTGGTGCCACCACTTGTCAGCGAGGTTGATCTGCGCGCACCTCGGCGCATACCTGTTGAACGCATCGCTGTACCGGGAGTTGTATCTCTGGCACGCGTCCGTGCGGTGGCCCCTCTGCCCGCACACCACGCATGCGCTTAGCAACACAGGGCACGCAGTGGACAGGTGGTTCCGGCGGTCCGTGCACCCAGGGTAACGGCAGTAATCTCTCGGGCTGCGCAGGTTCGCCTCCATCAGATAAGGGCAGTTGTTCCTTGCCACGTGGTAGCGCTTGGACACTCCCTTGAAGTCTTCGGGCTCCGCGTCTCCGCCGCAGTAATCGCAATGCCCATTGAAGACGGCCTGCTTCCTGAGCGCATTGGGCAGCTCCCGCTCCAGCTGCTCTCTGGACAAAGTCACTCCCTCGTGTGAATGGTCGGCTGCCGGCATCTCGCCTGCTTCATCCCTTCCGCCGCTCGCCCCTGGCATGGCTGACCCGCTCTGGCCTCTCACGGGAGTTCCCAATGGGGTGCTCGTCGCCAGTGGTGTGGCGTCCTCAGCCGCGAGGGTAGACAGCCTCCGGCTCACCATCCTCAGCGTGTTTTCTGTGGTCGAGGCCTGTGCTTGGCTTACTGTGCCTGCCAGCCTGCTTGCCGCACGCACTGCCCTTGCCGCCGCCTCTTCAGCCACTCGGATTGCCTCGGTCAGCTGCTCCCTAACGAGTCCTGTCTCTGCCCTGGCCCGCGCCTCGCGCCGAGGGCGAGCGCCTTCCGCCGCCCACCTTTCTGCTTGAACCAATCCCAGGATCGCCGCCTCTACCAACTCGGGTCCTTCCGAGTCTCCCAGCTCGACGCCCTGGAGTCCTGCCTGCATCACCTTTGCTCCCTGGGCAATGAACGCCGCCTGTCCCTTAGCGTACGCATGAGCTTTCTGGGTCTCTAGCACCGCTCCAGGCCGGCTGCTGCCGGCAAGCATCCTTCCGTTGAGGATGTGCTGCTTGGCGAAGTGTTGCCCCCCTCGGTAGGGCTGGCCGAAAATCCCTCTCAGTCCGCCAGCAGAGGACGGTCCCTGGATGATGCCGTTCATCATGGCGCACATTGCTTGGAGCGGGTCCTCGACGTCGAGGCGTCCCTTCCAGCCTAGCCAGAACTCACGATCGTCCAACAGGCCTGCCGCATCCTCCCCGGCGTTCACGACGGTCGTCCGCACCAGGTCTTTTGCCTCCCCCAGCACCCTCGCCTGGTCGCTTACTAGTGCGATCGAGCCCGCCTGGTTGAGGGTCCGCTGGAGGTACTCCCCGTAGTTGTTCCACCACTGGCTTGCTGCCCTCGCTCGCGATGTCGAGCAGGAGAGTGCGTACACCCTCCCGTTGATGAATCCCCAAGTGAAGCAGATCGGGATCCCGAACCTCCCCCTGATGACTTCAAAGGTGAAGATTCCCAGCCGCCTAATCTCTTGGCACACTCTGCCCGTCACCTGAACTTCGTCCGCCGGTACATCGAGGTCGCCAAAGATGAGCATGTCCTCCTGCTCGGGGTACAAGTGGTCGCCGGTGAGCCTGCTCTCCAGGTACGTGACCACCCGGTCCAGCCGCCTGTCTCTCATGCTCTCATCGTCTGAGAAGAGCTTGCACTGCGCCTCCGGGGTGATGAAGGGGGTGTTGTTGAGCGCCGGCCGGATGGGCTGCGCTAGCTCGAAGTTTCCGTAGTCGTTGCGTAGCCTCCCTTCTGCCGTCGCGTACGAGACCGCCGCCGCGGCTCCGTTGGTACTGATGTGGTCTGACATTCCCTGACTGGGGTTGAAGTCCGAATCTGTCGTCGTGGGGTCTAACACGGGCAGCAGGGTCGCCCCGAGCCTTATCGTGTCTCGTCAAACGGGGAACTGAAAAATGGCGGCCGACTTGCCCTCTCTCTTGATCCTCAAATCGCTCAGCCGCTCAGCTTGTCTCTTTTCTCCATTCCTGCTCCGCGCTCTTCCTGCTCGGACGACACTCGCCGGCTCTCTTTCGGTACTGCAATCTCGCTCAGTCCGTCTTCCTTTTTCTCGTCTTTCTCCGCCCGCTCCGCTTTGCTTTGCTGTTGCTCGGGAGTGCTAATTCGTTCACTCCGTCCTCTTGTTGCTCCGCTTCGCTCGGACGACGTGGACTTCCGTTAAACCGGCATTTCATAAAAGAGCAAAAGCGAACTTTTCTGTTTTAAAATATGATGATGAGAAAATGGACAAAAGCTCCTCCTTAGATGAGATGATAATATTCTTAAAAATAGGGGTGATGAGTGCGTTGCTGGCTTACTGCGAAGAATTTTTCTTGTTGCTTTTTAGAATAGTGGGCAGATGGACCTAATGGACCTGGGCCACAGCTTGCCCTTAGCCCGCACGGCCACTGCCCGCACGTGTCCATCCTTTCCCGGGAAGACTTCTTCGATTACTCCGAGTGGCCACTTGCCTTGGGGCCCCACCGGTATATCGCAGACGAGAACCAGCTCTCCCTTGTGCAAATTCTGCTTCACGCTCTTCCATTTCGGTAGGGTAGCGATCTCCGGCAGTGTGTGCCTGATGAGAGTCTTCCACGTAGCCTCCACCCTTCTCTGGAGTTTAGCCCACGTTCCAGGAATTCCCTCCGTGTTGAACTTCCCTTCCGCGTACAGCCTCTTCCCCGTCATAAAGTGGGCGGGCGTCAGGGGCAGCTCGGAGTCACTTTCCTGCTCTACCCGCCCTAGCGGCCGCCTGTTGAGCAGGTCCTCCACCAATGTCACGGCGGTGTAGAAGTCTGCATCATTGAGTTCGTGCTGCATGATTGTCTTGTCCAGCGCAGTCTTTGCCAGCTTTACCATCGCCTCGACGGCACCCCCGAAATGGGGGCTCCGCGGAGGATAGTGGCTCCATCTTGTCGTGCTCATCCCTGGGACCCGCAGCTGGGGGGTCTCGTCCCCGTCTCTTTCGCCTTGCATTTTGGAGCTCGCCGCCACGAACTCCTTAGCGTTGTCGGAATAGATCTGCAGCGGTAGGCCCCTTCTGGCAGCGAAACGACTCAGTGCCTTCATCACCTCATCTGCCCGTCTGTCTTGCATCACTTCCATATGGCACGCCCTTGAGGCCTGGCAGGTGATGACGAGGACCCAGCGCTTCAGCGCCGGCTTCCTTCTGCCCTGTGTAGTGTAGACCGGTCCAAACTCGTCCAACAGCACGTGCGAAAAGAGCCCTTGCCCCGCCGCCTCTCCCCGTCTGGCTGGGGGAAGCTGTCCCATGAGCTGCTCCATAACTTTCGGCCGTGCCCGCCTGCATCTGACGCATGATCTGTTGACCGTCCTTGCTGCCTTTGCCTCCCCGCGCATCCACACCTCTTCTCTCATCTCCCCCCTCAACGCACGGGACCCGCCCGTGTGCTTTAGGATGTTCTGGTGGATGTGTCTGGCCCATGCCAGGGATAGGTGCTGCCGGGCGTCGAGCAGGATTCGCCATCGCTCGTCACTTCTAATGCCTGCCATTATGACTCCGCCTTGCACTGTCAGATGCAGCTCTCGCCAGGGGTGTTTGGAGGGCAGGGTTTTGTGCGCTCGCAGCACGGTCAGCTCGTGATGCCAAGAAGCGGCTTGTTCCAGGGAGACTGCTGCGAGCATGCCGTTGCACTTGTGGAATCCTTCCCAGCTTTGTGGGCCTTCTCTCTTGAAAGTTTTATCGCACCAGATGTTGCATGCCGCAGCCACGCGAGCGGCAACTTTCTGCATTCTCCGGTAGTCTGAGATTCGCTTGAACGGAGAATCACCTTCTAAAGGCACGGGCTTTCCTTGGGCAACGAATATCCCCACCAGATTGCGTAGCAGTTCCTCCTCGGGGAGGTCGGGGTGATCAGTCCAAGGCACCTTCGTGTGCGGCCACAAATGTTCGTGCGCCAAGAAGGGGGGGCCTTGCCACCATAAGGGTTCTCGTATCAGCTTCTCTAGGGTGCACCCCCGCGACAAGAGGTCTGCCGGGTTAAGGGCGGAGGGCACGAAATGCCACCTTGCCGGGTCCGTGCCGTCTCGGATTTGGGATGCTTTTCGTCCCACATAAGCTTCAGTGGATCTGCTCGGACTCCTCAGCCATGTCAGGACGTTGATAGAGTCCACGAAGAAGTCGACGCTAGTTACGGGACACTCGAATGCTCTGCACACTTCCTGGGCGATGGAGAGTCCCACCTCTGCAGCGAGGAGCTCCAGCGTGGGGACGGTGCGTGCCTCTTTGCCGTTGACTCTTCCGCGTGCGTATACTAGTCGCGGCTCGCCTCTCCCTAGGGAATAGCACACGCCACCGTATGCTCCCGTGGACGCGTCTGTGAAGATTGCTAAGCGAGTCTCCCCCGCCTTCCACTTGACGCACCGCCTGACTCCTACCTCACGAAGCCGGAATCGCTGCTCGAAGAAAGCGTCCCAAGCTGTCTCGGTGTTTGCGTCGACATGGTCTTCCCAATCAGTTTGCTGATCCCAGAGCTTTTTGAACAATAGTCTCCCCCCCATGATGAACGGCAGCAGCACTCCCAGAGGGTCAAAGAGCCTCATGTAGGAGCGTAGCAGTTTCATCTTGGTCCATGGCTTGGGTTCGATAGTCTGCTCCTTAAAGGTGAACACGTCTGATTGGGTTTCCCACAGGACTCCCAGAGCCGCCTGATTGGCCCCCTCGCACGGATTGCAGGCCGTTTTGTCCGAGATCTCGGCCACGCCTCTCATTTTAACGCCTTGCGGCATTACTTCTGGGTTGGTCGTGGCCACTTTGTGGAGCTTCATACCTACAGTGCCCAGGATGTGGGACATTCCGTCGTAAGTGTCTCTCAGTTCCTCCGGCTTTTCTTTGCTGCTGAGTCCGTCGTCCACCATCGATCCGTTGATGAGGCAATCTGCCCCGTCAGGCCACCTATGCCGTTCTTTGACTGCTGCGAGCTTCACTCCTCCCACGGCGACTGCCGATGAACCCGTGGATCCGAATATATGGCCGCAGTTCTCCAGCGTGCAGTGGCACTTCTCTCCGAGGAATCGGTAGATGAACCGGTGGTAGAACCCATCTGGTCTTGGCAGTATTACTCTGAGGAACATATGCCGCGTATCGCAGATCATGGCGTGCTCATAACGCCTGAAACGCAGGAGCACTTGCACGAGGCTATTCATCACCTTGGGCCCGCTCATCATGCACGTATTGAGAGACACGCCGCCGGTTTCATAGGAAGCATGCATCACGACTCTCGTCTTTGTGGTTAGATTATCCTGCTTCACCACCGCAAAATGGCGCAGAAAATGGCCCCGGGTTGCGTCCTCAGGATCGGTGATTCGCCTTACGTATCCGTTTTCGAGCCAGCCTCGTACTGCCTCGTCGTAATCTTTGTGCAGCTCTGGCTGCGCTTGCAGCTTCCTCTCGCTGCTGTGCCACGCGCGGAGCGCCTCGCCGTAGTTTTGTGGTGGCCTCGCATTGCTCTTCCATAAAGGTTCGGATATTAGTCGCCCATTCTCGACCCTCTGCTTGGTAAGCAGCATCTCTGCCGATTTGCGGTCTTCCGCGTTGAGGATCGCGGGAAGGTCTGGCTGCCAGAAGGTGGTGTTGGCTCTGTACGCCGCTGCCATGAGGGTCGCGTCTTGGGTGCCGTCTTCGTCCGGTTCTACTCGGCGCACCTGCCCGATCACTGTCCATCCTCCGGGGCCCCTCCTTGCGACTGGGTCGTCGACTCCTCCCCTTTTCTCCTCCAGACACCTGTGAAATAGAGGATTGTCTACCCCCAAGATCATGTCTACTTGGCCGTTGCCCAAGGGGGCCCTGATGGGTAGCTTGGTCAGATGGGGCCACTCCTTCTTCTGCTCATTCCAGTTGACTGCCTTAAGCTCCCCCACCGGGTCGGGGACGACGGTTACCACGCACTCGGAACCGGCAGTTTGGTCGGGACTCTGGACGGTTATCTTTGTCTGTACGGCTTGGCAGTCGGTGGTCTTACCCCCGAACCCTTGTATGACGGTGGCCACCTGTCGTCCTTTCAGCTGCAGATAGTCGCTGACTCTTTTGCTCAGGGTCGTGATGTTTGAGCCGTCGTCGAGCAGGACGTTGACGAGTACCAACTTTTTGGAGGTTGGGTTGGTGATGCGCAGGACCAGGAACCTCATAGAAATCCACCGCTTCTTTTTGCCTTTGCCTCTCCGCACTCGCCTTCTTTCCTCGTGTATCTTTGTCATCTCAGGTGCCTTCTCGTCTTCTGACGACTCGTCGTCGTCCATAAACCAGCACTTGCCTTGCATTACCTGCGACCAGGCTCCGTTACCGTTCTGCTTGGACTTTTCGCCGTATAGGAATTCCTCTCCGGATCCATATTCCGTGCTTACTCCTGCGGCGCCGCCGGTCACGTTGCTGCTGTCTGCCTGCTTGTCACGCTTTTGCTTGCGCTTCATGTCTGTTTTGACGTAGAGGTTATGAAGGCCCGAATAGTGGGTTTTGCCGCACTCTGTGCACCTTGGACCGTTGCATTCGCTGTGCGTGTGGCCTTTTTCGCAGCAGCAAAGGCATCTTCCCGCTCCAGTCAGGAAGTTTTTCATGGCCCACGCTGGCTTCTTGTTGAAGTCTTCGCATTCTCTAAGCCTGTGGCCACCGAAGCACTCCGGGCACACTTTGCGCGACTTTCTAGGCGCTTCCTCTTCCTCCTTTGCGTCCACCGTGAGGGATCTTGCCTTGCGATAGTCGGGGTTGTGTTGGTAAGGGTTAGCGCCACTTCCCGTTTTGCCTGTCGCCGTTAGTTTCCCTTTATCTCGTTCTTTGGCGAGGTTTCGGATCTGATGTCTTTTCAACCACATCATCAGCAGGTCCACGTCATCTTCGTCGGCCACGTGGTTCAGGGAGCAGTACATCCGATATTGCATGGCCAGCTCGAGCGAGAGCTTGCCCTGCACCGTGGCTACGTGTAGGTGGGATCGCTTGTCTGCGGCCCTTGCTGTTGGAAGTTGCGCATGGTAGGCTTCTACGCAGTCCACGAGCTGTCTCATGTCTTTGAGGGCCCCTGGCTTAACAACCTTGCACTCGGTTATGGCCGTTGCCAGTTGCCCTAGTGTCCGGTCCTCTCCCCCAAAGTCCTCGTAGAGCCGCGCCAGCATCTTCGCGTAGGATGCAGCCGATGGCGGCATTGCCTTTCCGAATCCTTCGAGCGCCTTTTCAGCCGCTCTACTTAATGCCTTTGCTTTCCACTGCACCGGCATATTTGCACTGTGGAATGTCGCTATGAAGTTTCCCTCGAACGCTCGCCATCCACTTGGCTCCCCATCGAAAGTTCCCCCGACGTTTGCCCCGTACATCGACGCGAAGTCCTTATGAGTGATCTCTCTGCCGTGTGGTATCACCTTCCACGCTCCTGGCATGCGCCTATAGAAGTCTGATCCCTCTTGGCCTGGCCTCTTATGCACCAAGCGATGGGTGGACTCCTCGTCGGTGGTGCTGGCGGTGCTATAGGTTGCTTTTCTATCCGTTGGCTTGACCTTCTTTTTTGCATTCATAAAGATGACGTCGTCCTCCTTGTCCGGCGTTGCTTGCTTTGCTGCACGATAGCTTCCCTCTCCGATACTGCTGCGGCGCTCTCTACGCTTCCGCTCGGTCAGCATCTCGTCGCTGCTGCTCGCCCTGCGTCTGCCGCTCTTGCTCTCGCCTTGGTTCTCGATCAGGGTGGTGATGTCTGCGAGGGCCTCCGCCATCTGGTCTCCCCATTCGTTAAGCCTCCCAGCGATTTCGGGGTCCTCTGCCGCGTCCGCAGCCGCGTAGCTCAGCGTGAAGACCTGAGCCTCTAGGTCGGTGATCTCTTTGAGCAGGTCGTACTTGTATCGGCCCTTGACTTCTCCCTGTATTGCGGCCTGTCGCAACGCCCTTGCGTTCTTCTCGATCAGCGCCAACCTTCGGTGATTCGGCAGTGGCTCACCCTGGGTCTCGCAGGCTGCTCCTCCTCCATCCGGAGACCCGGCCCCCGCGGTGTTCCCCAGCTTTGCCTCCAACCCCGCCTTATCTGCCTGCAGCTCTCGCACCGCGTCCTCCGCATCTCGCCTGCGCTTTATTTCGGCATTGAGTTCGTTCTGCTTCTTGACCACGGTGCTCTGCATCTTCTTGATCTCGGTGTCCTTATCCATGCTCTCCTTCGCATGATCGGCCTCCGCCTTCTTCCGCTTGTCTCGCTCGCCTTGGAGCGCCTTCTCGGTCGCCTCCAGCACCGCCTTCGCGTTGTCTCGCTCGCTCTCTGCTCCTCGCACTCGCGTGGTCAGCATCAGCGTTTGCTTGCGACAAGCATCATGCTCCGGTCCCGTTGGAATGGGGCTCTCCTTGTCCGGGATCTCTCCCCCTGGGTTTGACTGTGCCATCTTAATCGCCCAACACGGCCCGCACGTGCGCGTGTGCCTACTGCCGCTTGTGCTCCCCGATCGTTGTGGCTTATGTTGGCTTCCTTCTACCACGGCCAGCAGCCTCTCCCTGGGGACCCGTCTGAGTAGGGCCGCGTCGAATGCTTCAGAGCTCTTGCGGATGGCTCTCGGATCCATGGCGGACTAGCCGCCTCCTCTCCATTGTGCCAGCTGGTCTAGGGCGTTATTATGACTTCTCCGGGTAACACGCCCCACGTTGGGCGCCAGATGATTATGATTTTAGGGCGTAACCGGAGTGAATACCGTTTCCTAGAAATCCAGATGTTATAGCTTCTAATCCTGACACAAGAGTGATTTATTCTTTTTGTTCTTCAGCTCAGCAACAGCACAAATCAGGGGACACATATTATAAATAGAAACATGAAATACACACGACTCGATTATTCTTATACACATGCAATTCACAGTATATTTCCAGCAGATTATGTTGCAATATTCTTTCCCCATAGCGCCGGACACTGTTAATGTTTAGAAATAAGAGAAGGGCAGTAGCTCAATTGGTAGAGCGCCAAGCTTGGGAACAAGACACTGATTGGTCGTGGGTTCGATTCCCCAGCGGTGCTACTGAAAGATTTATTGCTCTTGACGTATTGTTGGTCCAAAATTTGGAGAAATGCTCCCAGGCTTACTGAAACGCGCATGACCTAAAAGAAACTAGGCCCCCTGCAAATGATGTAATAGCCTGGCGCGTGGCGGCGCCATCTGTGAACATCACCAAAAACAGTGGCTGAACGTTCCTCCTTGAAGAGGTAGACGCAATTTTTTTTAGAATGAGTAATTATTAGTAGAAACTTTTACTGTCATTTTAATATGTTTAAACTGATGTTACCTTTGACTCCACAAGAGTAAAGTATTTCAAAGAACACATTCAAAAAGAAGAAGAAGTACATGACCAGATGATGACTGTTGGTTGTGTAAGATTGGTTGACAATCAAGTCAACTGTTATTCCCACAGCTCCAATGACTATTGATAATAGTTTGAAGGTGGTTTGTAGTGGTGGTAAGCTGAAATTATAGGCAGTTTTATGGACAATATGCAGTATGTATGATTATTTCTACTTTATTATTCCATAACCCGCTACAAGTTTTTTCTTCCCAATAATAGTTGCATAAATGATTACAATACATTCCCTGTAGATACATATTATTTTCTACATTTAAGATTATGTATGGAGAAGATATACTAATGTTACAATCATGTAGACAATAATGTGCATCTACATTCCCTATTAAATGTTTTATGGACAAACACTTAACCATATAGGCAGTTTATTTTTCCAAAATGTATTAAAACTTTTGTTTGTTTTTTAAAAAATAGTGTTCCATAAGTAATATTAAAGAATTGTAATTTGTAAATGTCATAATTTATCAAAAAGTTTGTATGTATTTTTGTTAAGTACTTTTGATACATGAACTGCTTACCAATTATTTGAAGTTCCATTCTTATCATTTAATTTCAGCTTGTAAAAGTTCCAAAATGCTGACACGATCTTTCCAGACCCATAGATGGCAAAGAATGCTCCAGGTAGAATGTGCCCAGCCAGGGTGGTCATTATTATATGTCAAGGACCACTGAATAGAGGACTGCACACTGCTAAATGGGTAGTACTGCCAACGGGAGTGTACCGAAAATTAAAAGTGCCATAACATGGAAATATTTCATCCAACCCCATTAAACAAAATGTTTTTGGCTTTGTATGAGCCCAAACTTCATGGTGTTATAAGCAGAAAGCAATAGCTTTTAAATGAGCTGAGTTAAGTCAATACATTTTTTTCGGTACACTTCTGTAGTGCGCAGTCCTTTTTTCAGAGGCCCTTAAATACGTGTATTTAGGGGGTTCAGGACAATAATATTTAAGTATATATAATTATTTGTGTAATTAAAGCAGATTTAGTACATTAATTGTTAGAGAAATCTTTCTTGAGAGGCACTTAATGGATTATAGAATTATTTATAGAAGGCATACAGAGCAGAACTGATGTACTACTTAGTGGAAAGAGTGAAATATACTAATCTTTTTCTCAAGTGTATTACGTTGACAAGGTTAAGCCTTTGGATAATTGATACTCTGATTATTTCTGCTTAAAAATATGAAGAATATACTTTTACAGTAAAGGTTTTTGTCATTAAAAGCTCATATTTTTTTCTTACAAGTCCAGCAAATAAGATTCCAAGTATTGTCAGCTTTTCATGGGATACTTAAAGGAAATAATATACCATTATATGCGCATTAGTTTGCAGTTATATAGTATATTTTATTCCCTGTTTTGCATATTTTACACAATGATAACATGTTTTTATCCAATTTAAAGAATTTCATCACAAGACCACAACATATCCCTAGAGTGAATAGAGACTGGATATTTTCTTTACTTGCTCCGGCACCAGTTTCTTGCTTAATTGTTTTTGGCGGCCCAGGATCCTCAGTCACCAAATTGTTTCGCTCTATATAGTTTGGGCATCCAAGATTTTCAGTTATATAATATATTTTATTCGCTGTTTTGCTTATTTTACACAATGAAAACATGTTTTAATCCAATTTAAAGTACTTCATCACAAGTCCACACCATATCCCCAGAGTGAATAGAGACTGAATATTCTCTTTACTTGCTCCAGCACCGGTCTCTTGCTTAAATGTTGTTGGCGGCCCAGGATCCTCAGTCACCAAATTGTTTCG
>LR141252.1:0-13152 GCA_900659605.1 Tisbe holothuriae | reverse complement strand
CGTGGGCGGCGTACAAGGCTGCGTCGGAGAAGGGGGTCGTGCCAGCGGCACCAAAGGGGCCATCGGACACGACTGTTAAACATTCATTATTACGTATTAGACCATATGTCCCTTATTTTCGTTACTTATGCATGCCATTGTATTGCAAGGTGTCGCGGTGATCTCCCAGTCTGCTCCAGTGCAGTTGAGCCCTCCGTATGATGGCGCAGGGTTGTCGCATGTGCGGTGTCGGAACTCAGTGCCGCCGCCGCAGACGATGTTGCACTCGGGGGTCCACGGGCTCCAATTACCATCAACTAATGGACATTAGTCATTTGAAGCATTCATTAAAATTGCTGTTAGTACCTGGCGGGCAAGTGGTGCACCCAACGAGTGTTTCTGTCCCATTCCCAAGGCACTCTTTGTTCCCGCCAAACTTTGCGTTCGTACAAATTCGTTGCCGTGTGCAGACTGGAGTCGGATCCGGAGGCTGGCAGTTCAGATTCCAGCTGGTCCATTCAAGCCAAGTTGCATCTGTTTAAAAAGTAATTCACATTAAAGCTTAAAAGAGTTCTGTATATTTTATATTACGTATGGGAGCGTCTTTACAAGCATATTGCTCTGGACATTGGACGGAATCAATACAGCACTCAACGGGAGAGCCTCTGTGAATAAATGATCCGATACAGGAGCCGCTTGGGATGGAGCTGGAGCAACAGGCGCTGCCCTGAGCCGCTGATACAGGGTGGGCATCTGGACAAGGGATGCCACTAACACCTGTAACGGGGTTAGTGAATTGTATGACAAATGAAATGTTAAAACCTTCAAGACAGTTCTCAAAAAAGGCAAGTCGTTAGTTATCTAACATTAAGTTACATACCAAGCTTCACTTTGAAATTTGGTCCCTTTGTTGTCCCAATTAGCTTCACGTTGTACCTTGGTTCAGCAAAAGCAAAGCTTCTAACACAGATATATGTCATCAGAACAGAAGAAATCATAATGTTTAAAGAGTTTAATCTGTCAATTCGAATTGTTGTTTCTTAGTCGTTTGACAATATTAAATAATGCTGGTTTAAATAATTTTCCCTGGTCTAGGAAATGTCCAGAATCTATAACATACACTTAATCGGTTCTCACGTCTAGTTAATCCTAGTCAGAAGCATTAAATAAAGTAATAATGTAAAAGTTAACGACTTATTGCAATTTTGTGAACTGTTCCCACAATTTGTTTAACAATTTAATATATTCATTAAAGTGGATACGTTATAAAACGATTTCATAACTAGTATTTGTACACGTGTGATATTTTAAGAAACGTACTACCGGTATGTATCGTCAGAGAAGATTTATTCATTGTCTTTAGCAGACTGTGATTGTGTAGTCCTTACAAACTTGAAATATAATCAGAACAAAGCTTTATCCGCCATACTATTCTTCTCTTGCGCCTTCTTCCTGTAGTTGAACGAGAAGACAATCTGCCGCCGGAACGCATTCCAGAACTTGTCCACGCAGCCCGGGCAGAGGTGGCGGCCGATGGCGATCTGGAGGCAGCGCAGGAAGGCGGTGCAGCGTCGTTGCAGGAGCGGGTTCTCAGATTTGATGTCGGCGTCCGTCTTCTCGCTCGTGGTCGTGTAGAAGGCGGCCGAGCAGAGCGGGATGGTCGTGGGCAGGTCCGTGCTGACAAACCTGAGTTAAAATTTAACAAGTACGTTGATTGTATTTTAAACTTTTATACTCGTAGACCTAACTGTGCTATGCCTGTACATACACTATTCTTAATGGCAATATAAATCCGTGCATTGCTCGTGCACAACATGTACCAGGAGAACAACGGGATATGTACCTACCATATGTACAGTTGCCGAGGCCATTATTGAGGCCATCACTTGTGTGTAACTTAAATGTGTTTATGATTACCTCGCTATTAATAATAAGTACTTTATAGAGCTTGATTTAATCTATTCACGTCACTTTACCCCCACATGTACAGTTTGATAAATGAATACAAAAGCATTTTGGTTTATGGCGTACGAGTATACTTAAATAAAACAACAATAACTTTACTTCTATAACTAATTTGATCCACGTAAATCACCAATACATCATACCATCCAGGGTTGACACTCCTAAACGACTTTTGCACCCCGATGACATCCAAATCTCCTTTGTCGTCGATCCAATGGACCGTCCTGAGAATGCAGATGAGCTCCCCTGCGCAGCTGAGGTGGGCGGACAGGTACGACCGCCAGAAGAGCGGCGCCAGGACTGAGTCACACTCACATCGGCGGAGACCACGGGCTGAGGTCTTGTGGTCTCCAGAGGCAGAACATAACAGCAAGAACATCAGCAGAATGCAAGTCCGCATCGTGTCTTGACCGTTCTTAGACTGATGCTAGACGGTCCGGTTCATGTTTCAGATATAAATAGACTCTTGAGATGGATGAAAACAGATCCTCTGGATGTTTGTATGTTTAGAAAGTTATCAAATTGTGTTGCAGATCTGCTGACTCAAAGCGTAACCCAATTTCCGAGTTATATTCGCATCATGCAAACAAAAATATAAAGATTTCTGGCGCCGAAATGAGCTATGGGAGTAAAGAAAAGCAGATTTAACATTCATATAAGGGAATATGCTGATGCAAAAGAATGCTCTTGATTTTTCCTACAATCCGATATATTTAAATTATTTCTCCACACTTTAAAAGAGCAATATTTGTTTTGCACTCTAGCATGGCAACTGTTTTAACCTGGTGAAAACTTGTCTGGGAAAAGTTCACGTTGAGTATCTTATTTCCTCCTTCGGAGTTGACACCAAAATAGAAAGAGAAATTGGAGAGTTTATGGGAATCACATTTAAATTGCTGCTCAAGGAGTTTATGGAGCAATTGTACTGCACACTCTAGTACAAATAGTACTTCTTACCTGCTTATAAAATGTGTACGACATAGTGTTAGATTTCCCAGAAGACATTTATTTAAATATACTTAAAAGATTAAGAAAATGAGTAAACGCAATGGAGATTAATCATCATACAATTTATTTGAATCTGACCCCATTCATTACATGTTCTTTATAAGCTTCTATCTGCATCTGTGGGCACATGGTCTAGTAGTGTGGTCCTCCTCCATCCTCCAAGAGTAATAAAATGATTTACATTTGAAGAAGCCTCCTCTCTCCTCCATATGTAGCAATATTTATATTCAACCAAAACTCATATCAAACTTTGGTACTGGATTTCATATCTTCCCCTAGAGCTGCCGTGTCTTAGTTTTGTCGCTGCTTACATGTAGTAAACGCTACACAGGTACTGCATCAACCGTTCAGGGCATGTCCGGGGCATCTCCTGAAAAATTGTGTAGACGAAAAAACATTAAACACTTGTTAAATATTAAAATATAGTGCTGCAAACTTCACCTCCTCCTCCTCTTCGTCCGCTCTCTGCTGGAGTTTTAGGAACCCTCCGACGGCCCTCTTCTTCTTCATCCTACTCTCGAACCCGCCCCGGCCCACTCGGCTGTAGTTACGCTGCTCCTTGGCGTTGCCGCTACGGGTCCAACGGCGGAACTGAAGCATGCGGTTCAGAAGCTAAAAGTGGTAACGAGCATAAAAAAGTGTTAAAAAGGTATTACTTACTCTTGCAGAGATCTTGTAAATTACTACTTCAGCAGTGTTTCTCTCTCTTTCTCTCTCTCACACAATCTCTCTCTCTCAAATACAATCTCTTGATTTTTTTTGACTAGTTAGTTCTGCGATGTATTTATTCTTTTCTTCATCTTTTACCTAACCTCTTAACATTTATACTTTGCAAATACAAACATGCAAAGTTTTTCTTTGTCTGTCTGCTCACCATACGGCGAAAAAAATGCTCCTTGCTGATTCGATTTCACTTTTTACGAGTGTAATTGAGAACCCGAAAACTCATTTTGCAGTTTTCTCTTGTTCATCTGCAGTCAAGCTGATTATCATAATCGTAAAATAAACAAAGGTGTCGACATTAGAGCGGGGGAAAATTCGGATATGCATTTAAAGTGCAAAGATATACATTGTTTTTCCTTCTCTTAACATGAAAGGAACATTGGAGGGGGATATTAAACTTTTGCTACCTATGATGTACTTTGTAAATAAATCTGTTATAATTCAATTCAGAATTGATCAAATGCTTGCTTATGCCTACATTGTGACAGTAACATATAAAATCGGAGAGGTTCTTTCTTCTCAGAAATACCTTTATATACATGTATGCAGCTTGATATATCTTGATATATACTCATTACACACAATTTAAATGAGTACCACTGACAAGTACAACAGCAAAATCTACTCACTGGGCTCGTATCGGTTATGCCACTGCTGTACGCTGCGCTGCCCTCATCTCCCTCCTCAGCGTGGACCATCCCCGCGGCAACTGCGAGGGCCACGACGAAGGCTACAACCATGGGAAGGCGCATCTCGAACGACGATCGGCGGTGGAGTGAAGGATGACATTGGAAGGACTCTCGGTTTTATAGATGGGAAAACGGCTTTTTGTCATTCGAATATACGTAATTTTTGAAAAGTTGGGTCACGTGTTTAGGTCATATATTGTTACTTTTTAAATGGTACTAACCAGTGCTTAATTTTCTCTGAGTTATCGAAGACTTGTACGAATTAGGTTACATGCGCTTTTGTAATCAAATTTAAAATGAAGATAACTCTAAAACCCTACCGACGACTAGAATCTTCTTGATGAAATTTCTTTTGTTGTGCTCAATAATTATGAACCATTTATGAATACCATGTCTTCAATTATGTTCGTCGTCAATTAGTTTATTGACTTCGTAGATTTTCAATTAGATTCCCTTTTTTCTTCATGAAGTTATTCCATCCTAAATAGTAATCCTCTCTGATACTTTTTCCAATATCAATTGATCATATTCGCATAATTATTTGACATTGGGAAAAGCTAGCGATATTCAATTAGGAACAGTATCACATACAAAAGCATTTTTATGAAATTATTCTACTATATTATTAATTTTAAAAGTATTTACATGTGCAAGATAAATTGCTGTATGATTTAAATTTTTGAGCTCTGCTTTTCTAAAAAAAACTAATGAATTTTAACCGTTTTAACTTAAGAGAGGTATTTAGAGCGGCTATATTATGCTGTTAATACAATAAGTCCTCTAAATTGTTTTGTGCCTATGAACACTAGTACCGATTCTAATTTACTATATGATTTTATGCATATTCTTAACCCCTGTACTACCTCTAAAGTGTGCATAAACTCTTCTTCTGCCTCTAACACACTTCAGACTGACTGCTCTTAATTATACACCTTCTTCTTCTTCTTTCTCTTCTTTCAAACAAGACCTTTTTCAAAGATGAGTTTCTCTTCCCAATCTTTTTAACCCTTTCAAAGACTTTGAATAGATAAAAATGCATGTATAGATAATTGTATAATGGACCTTGTGCTGAAGAAGAATGCTGTAAAACCCATTGCCATCATCCGTCTTGCCCGTATTTTTATCGCATTGCTCCCCATCACTCACAGAAATAGATTGCAATAAAAAGGGTTTAATGGCGATGAGACGACCTCTAAAAAGGTTAAAACGTTCTGCCAATTGCCGCGTTCCTTAATTAGAATTTTTATACGCTTTTGCTCAATCAAATGCACGAGATAACGAGGTGTAAACGCTATTATGAGGGATTTTATTGGTTGTACGTTAGGCATGACATTTTATTTAGTTTTAGAATGATTAATAGTAGCGCTTGAGCGCGAGCAGCTATATTGAGCTCATGCATATGATCTAGATCATTGTAATCATTTTATTTAATTCTCTTTCCTCTAAAAAATTGTACATATGTTTTAGCAGAGCAATCATAAATAACGTGATCAAGTCACTTGTATCTTGTGTGTGTCACATGTGAGTAGAATATCAGCATATAGAGGTACTGTTACTAGTATTACTAGATCTACGTACATGTACTGCATATAGTATCTTTATTATCTTGATATTCATATAATGTGTTACAAATGTACGAAATTATTTTGCCAACTAAGCTTTTGCAGTCTATATTATTGTGTGGAAAAGATATGCATCGCGAGAATAATAAAATGTGAGAGCAAAAATAACTGTGACCCCTGGGGGGGGGAATGAGAAGAAAGAAATAAAACAGCTGCATTCTGGTGGCAGCCATTGAAGGATTAACACTGGTTTATTCACTTTCGACAATTATTCACCGACGTAGTACGCCCAGTAACAACTTTTAACATATGGCGCCCAACGTGGGGCGAGTCGCGTGAACCGAGTGGAACCAGGGAGGCGTGGCCACCATGGAACCGAGGGAATGGATCCCAATGAAGTCAGAGCCAGCGCCGAGAAGTTCGAACGAGTGCTCAAGCACCGCAAAGGGCTGCTAATACCTCCACCAATCGGAAGACCCCGGACAGGAAGCGAGAGGAGCAGCGAGAAGAGCAGCTTCTGCGCGAGCTGCTGGGAGGACAAGATGGCAGACAGAGCCGCCGAAGCGATGGAGCCGATCCCGGGAGGAGCTGAACACGACGTGTGTCGGCGGCAGATCGAGACGGCGATCCAGAAGGCCAGAACCTTGGAGACGAGAGCAAAGCAGGCAGAGGCGAGGAGCAACGTGGCAGCGGGCGGCAAGGCGGCCGAGGAGTTGCAGCACGCGTTAAGCGACGTCAACCGGCTGAGAGCGGATCGTAACCAAGAGCGAGAGGCAAGAGACCGCCTAACGGCGGAGAACGGCAAGGTGAAGGACGACCTCAAAGCGAGTCAGGACACGGTCGGACATCGAAACAAGGAGATTGGCAACCTGCAGAAGATCATTGCCAGCAAGGATGAAGCGTACGTCAAGTTGGAATCAGAAAGGCAGAGAATCGAACGGAAGCTGATCAAAACGCAGCAGGAGCTGCATGGAGAGCGAGAAGCGCGGAGGAAGGCCGAGTCGGGAGGACGGGAGCAGGAGGAGCCAGAGCCACTGCCGAACCAGGATGAACTGGATGAACTGCAGCAGAAGGCGAGAAGGATCCTCAAGTCGTTGCGAGAGCAAGCACCCGCACGCCCGAGAGGACGAGACAAATACGCTATGAGGAAGCAAAGGAAAGAGCTAGAGGATCGAATCTTTGCTCTCACGTTCGAGGCCGCGGAAGGGATGGTCGAGGAAGCGACGGTGATGAGGCTCAACGAGTACGGGTCGAAATGTTCGGAGGTACTGGACGAGATTGAAGGGTGGATGGAGGGAAGGCTCATGCCTGCCAGAGGAAGGTCCAGCAGCCCGGACGGTACCCCTAAGCGTCAGGAGAGACCGAGAGCGAGAAGCGTCACGGGATGGGAGGATAACGAGACAAGCGACGGCGCTTCCCACGGCGGCCCAGGAACCGTTAGCCCAGCCTCCACGCAGATGAACCGGCAGTCCGGCGCAGCACCAATAAACCGGCAGTACGGCGCCGTGCCGCACTATGGATACCAAGCTCGGACGCCGGTGCAAGACCCGCTCGTACATCGGAGGCCCGGACACGAGGGCGACGTTTTCTACCACAGTTTGCCGGGCGTTTGGCGAGACATCCCCAGAGGAGCAGAGATCACGCACAAAGACTTCACGTCCATGTTCGGCGCGAATGTAGGCGGAACGTTTGGAGGAGATCCCGGAGCATGGCGAGCTTTTGAAGGCAATTTCTGCACCACTTTCCATACGGCAAACATGCCCGTACAGTGGAAAGCGAAGGCGTTGATGCGGGCGGCAGAGAAGGCGCTGGAAGGCTTTGGGCACTCGCTGGTGCCTTCCGCAGAAGCATATCGAAAAGTCATTCAACGACTCTACGAGGATTACGGAGGCGAGGAGAGAACGCTCGCACAACTGGCGGCGACAATAAACGAGTGCAAGACGGTGAGACCCGGTCAGTTGAAGGAGATGCGAGCACTCGTCGACTGCGTCGAAGCATACCACTCCAACTTGCCTGCTGGGAGGCTGAGCGAGAAGAAGTCTTATCTCCATGTGGCGACCGTGATGGGGAAGCTGAGTCTGGAAGTTTCCATGGCCTACCGCTCCTACTGCTCGATGAATGGGATCAAGGATGAGGACGACGTGGACACGCTGGTTGCCTGGCTGAAGAAACACCAAATCAAGCATCTGGTGAGGGAGCAGGCGAAGAGCGGGAAAGAACAGACTCGCGCAGGCTCTAAGAACTACGTACCGCCCGAAATCCGGAAGGCGAGAACACTCACGACGCAGATGGAAACGGAGGAGAAGAGGCAAGACGGCGATAAAAGTTACAAGAAAACGTGTCCGGACTGTTTCAAGAACCATCGACTACGAGAATGCGACGAGTTCAACAAACGGCCAGCATGGGCCATCAAGAACTTCCTGACGGGATCCGGAAGGTGCTTGTGCTGCTGCGAGAAGTCACACACGGCAGCGGAGTGCAAGGCGAGCAAGTGCTCGCAATGCGGAAAGCCCCACTATTCTGCTCTGCACGATTACTTCACCAAGAACGATAAAAAGAAGGCAAAGCGAGAGCAGAAATCCAACAGCCACGTAGCGGCTAGCGACGGTGCGAGCGGCGAAGGCTATGGCTCAGGGGAGGAGATGCTATACGGCGAGCAGACGGACAGCCCGCTTCAACGGTCAACGAATGACCACACCACGGGCAGAGTGAACGTCGCCCGGTGTTGGTTCTTGGATGACGGGGACAACGGACCGGGAGCGAGCATGGAGCATACGGTGTACAAGGTGCACGAGGAAAGCAGGGAGGTGAAGAAGCGAGACGCACACGGCAGACGAAGATGGATATCCATGAGATTCTTGGTACTGAGGATCTCAAACCCAGCCAACTCTAAGTCTGTCTTAGTGAACGTTCTGGTCGACGACGGCTCCAACATCACCACCCTCAGCAAGAGAGTCGCCAGTTATCTCAAGCTGGAGGGCCAGACCGAGAGGATGACCATTCAAGGGTACGCAGGACAGACTACGACGGAGAGCGTCATGAGGTCATCCATCGAGATAAACGCGAGAGGAGGTGACGCTCGGCAGACCTGCACCGTGAACATCGTCGGAGACCCGGTTGGAGATCTCAAAGCGGTGGATTGGACCGAATACAAAGCGAAATGGGAACACCTGAGAAACATAGACCTGCAGAAACCGCTGGGGAATGGGCAGGTAGATATGATCCTCGGAGTGGACAATCCCCTATTCCACTGGAGCTTGGAGGAAGCGAGAGGCAAGCCGGACGAGCCCGTTGCGAGAAGGGGACCAGGGGGATGGACCGTTGTCGGCCCTGTTGTGCCGAACGGACAGGATGGAGCAAATCCACCGAGAGTCATGGCAGCGTCCTACAAGGCGAAGTACTGGGAGCCAGATCTGCCCGCAATTATGAATGCGGAAGACCGAAAAGCAGCGGAGATGTTGATAACCGACCAGTACCTGACGGACGACAACCGATTGGTGGCGAGACCTTTGTGGAAGGGGAATCAGCGCCCCCCCTCTAATTATGCCGCGGCGAGACGCACGTGGGAGAGAAGCGAGAGAGCACTCAACCAAGACCCACAGCTGCGACAAGACTATGATGATGCCATTCAAACCTGGATAGACCATGGGTACGTCAAGGAGGTCCCCAAGGAAGACGAGACGAGAGGCCATTTTCTCAACCACTTCGCGGTGGTCCGCGAGGACAATGAGACCACGAAGACCCGGGTAGTGATGAACGCCTCCTACGAGACCGGAGGAGTGTCCCTGAACACGTGCATGAATAGCGGCCCAAAAGTCATAAACAGTCTCGTCCAAGTCCTACTGCGGTTTAGAAGATTCCGGTACGCTTTCATGGGCGACATCAGGCATATGTTTTTGCGCATCATCCTGCCTGACAAAGACGGCGTCTTCCACCGCTTCGTGTATCGGCGAAAAGGGAGCAAGGAGGTGCGAACATATCAGGCCACAGGCCACATTTTTGGATCGGCCGGGTCGTCGACAGTGTCAGTGGGAGGCCTCAAACTGGCAGCGACCAAAGAAAGACACGTGGAACCCCTCGCGGCAGATTGCTTATTGTTTGGGTCCATGGTGGACGACGGCCTGTCGAGCATCCAGGAAAAGCGAGAGATACGAGAGCTGTACGAGGGAGTCCAAAAGATATTGGCGACAATCGGTATGAGCTTGCACAAAGTCGCTACCACCAACCCGGAGGAGCTACCCCACGGAGTCAAAATCAAGGGGAGAGCTGAAATAATAGACAAAGCCTCGACGGCACAGGACGCGGCAGATCAGAGACCACTGGGGGTCCTATGGCAGACGAAAGACGACACCTTCACGTTCAGGGCAACGGCCGTCGAGAGGAAGCCATGGACGAAGATAAAGATTCTGCGATCTTACATGCGGCTGTTTGACCCGCTGGGACTACTGCTCCCTTTCATCATGGAATACCGCCTCCTCTTCAAAGAACTTTGGAATATGCAGACCGATTGGCACGACCAGGTCTCCCCAGAGATGGAGAAAGCATGGGAGAAGGCGTTCGAACAGGCGAGAGACTTAGACCTCATCCGGATCAGGCGATGGATAGAATGGACACCCGGAGAATCCAGACTGGCCGTCTTTACCGACGCCTCGAACGGGGCATATGGGGCAGTGTGCTACGCATTTGGCCAAAGCACCCCCAAGTTGGTGTATGCCAAGGGAAGAGTGAATGGGAAGAAACATCGAACCATCCCCACCCTGGAGTTGTTGGGAGCTGAACTGGGGGTCGAGATTGCGTACGAAGTCTGCAGAGCCCTCGAGTGCGACCCCAAAGACGTCGACTTCTTTGTGGACGCGTACAATGCCCTCACATGGATTCGTAACCCCAGCCGGCTGGTCGAGGCCTACATCGGCAGGAAAGCAGCGCAAATAAGGGAGGCGACGACGACTTCACGCTGGCATTACGTCCCCACGCAGGCTAACCCGGCAGATCTTCTCTCCCGGGGGTGCAGCCTCCGCAAATTGATCGACCAAGACCTCTGGTGGCGAGGGCCAGAATTCCTGCCATACGAGCATCAGTGGCCTCACTGCGCCATCCCTTGGACACCCCACATACCACTTCCTGAGGAGGAGATGCTCCGAAAGATCGTGGGAATATTCGTTGCGAAAGGAGAGCCGGTACCCCTCCGAGAGCGAGCAGACCCGTTCGAACACCTGTCTACTTGGAAGAAGATCGAAAGAGCAGCAGGCAATGTGGCATGCCTGATCAACAAATGGCGAGACCGCACGAAAGGGTATCAAGGCCCACAAGAGTGGATGGCAGCGAGAGACTCCCTGGGATGGGGAGCAGCTTGGACGTTAGCACAACGGCATGCCTGGAGCAAAGAGATCGCTACCACCGAAGGGGGAGGCGCACTCCCGACCCGCCACCCGTGGAGCAAGTTGCATATCCGCATTGAAAGCGGCCTGGTGTACGCAGGAGTGAGGACAGACGAGCAGTGGCGAGTACTGGCAGATCGCCGGATGCGAGCAGCGGAGGCTTTCGCTACACACATTCATGCCCAGGAGCTCATTCACACCGGAGGCCCACGCGCGATGCGAGTGGAGATTCGAAAAGATGTCTGGCTGCTCGGTGAGGCGAGATTGTGCAAGACCACGACGAGGATGTGTGTTCCCTGCAGGAGAAACCGCCCCAAGGTCATGGAGCAAGTCATGGGGCAGCTGCCAAAAGCGAGAACGGGACAAGCCAACGACCAGACTGTCTTTTCTCACATTATGATAGACGAGTTTGGACCCATCCTCGTGCGACTCGGGCAAAAAGCGGACCGAAAGTGTGCTAAGAGATGGGTGCTCCTCATCACCTGTCAAGCCACAAGGGCATGCCACATGGAGGTAATTCAGGACAGACGGACAGAGGAAATCATCAAGGCGTTGGGGAGATTCTGTGCGAGACGGGGAGTACCCATATCCATCACGTCAGACAACGCGAAGGAATTCGAGGCGGCAAGCAAAAGAATGCGAGAAACCTGCGACACCATCCCTAATCACACGGAGAGAATTGCATGGAACAGATATCCACCACTGGCCCCCCACTTTGGGGGCGCCGTCGAGTCCATGGTGAAACTGGCCAAGGACGCTCTCAACTTCACGTTGCGAGGGCGAGAAATGAACGACTCCGATTTCTACACCACCATCACCCTCGTCGAAGACCTGCTGAACCGCAGACCCCTAGGAGTGGTGGACGGCGACTCGGACTCCTTGCTACCCTTAACCCCAGCACACTTCCTCACGGGAAAAGGACTCAGGGGATGGGATGGAATGGGAAACCCGGCGACAGGCTGGAGCGAAATGCAACGAAGGCTTCGTGCAACATGGGATAGACTCGTTAAGCACACACTCCCTCAGATCGCAACTATCCCAAAGTGGAAAGCAACAAAGGACAACATCAAAGAAGGCGACATCGTCATGGTGTGTGACATCCCACGAGACCGGAAGGGCCGGTGGCCGTTAGGCATCATTAAGAGCGTACAGCCGGGGCGAGACGGCAGGGTGCGAGCCGTGGTGGTGACCAGCGACGGCAAAGACTGGCCGAGATCAATCCGATCGATCTGCCCATTATTTTAATGCTCGACAAGAAAACAACGAATATTACAATTTACATATGTTTTATCAAGTGACCAATTTTACCTTTGAATTTTATATAAGCTACTTTAGTATTCGTAACCCGCTCTTATTGTAACGATTGAACCGTGACATATTTTAACCGCATGTTTTTCCCACTTTATACTTAAAATCCCGCCTAAATTTTTCTAATATGGCATCCCCGACGTACAACATCATGGCATCCCTGCTTAAAAGAAGCTCGGCCGCGCAAGGTGCGCTCAGCGAGCTGGGGAGATAAGAGGAAAAGAACGGATCAGCCAAGGCTCAGCTGAGTGGGGAGAGAGATCGAAAGATCGAGAAGCTCTTTCGGACGCCATTTGCAATCGGGACCCCGAGAGAAGAACATCGACCGCAAGCTCTGAACACCGAACCATCGAAGACGATCATGTCGGACAACGTGCCCACGGCGGCGGCGAGGAACGCCCTCAGCAACATCGTGGAGGGCCTAAGGTACAGGTACGACTACGACGAGCACGAGTTGGCGACCCCGAAGCGCCCAGCCCTGCGAAACACGCCGCACATCACCGAGGCGATGCGGATCAGACTGTACGGAGAAGGCGAGCA
>LR141251.1:0-13165 GCA_900659605.1 Tisbe holothuriae | reverse complement strand
AAACCGAAAACCGACTTTTTCAAAAACCGAAACCGAAAACCGACCTCGGTTTGTATTTGACAAACCGCACGTCCTTAGAAAAATAATTACATATACTTTCTCCAGAGTCCAGATACGTACATACATACACTGTACATCTGCTGTCCCCTTTAAAATTTCAGTACTGTATGTTGATTAATTTACAATTTTGTGCAAACAAGCCTAAACACATATTAAGGCTATAATGAATTATTTTGATGCAAATCCTAATTGTGTCGGTAAATTACTCCGATAATTCTTTAAAATAACAATTTCTATGCCGTAAAAGGGCTTAAAGGGAAAACATATAGTTAATCTACATTATCTACGTATATTATACGTTAATGTAACTCTTGGAAATTTCCATTAATGATGGTCAAATATAGGAACTATAAGGTATATCATGTAATACTCTGCACATTATAAGTAAATTTTCCCTGTAGTAAATTCCTATAATAACAACGTGGGGCAAATTGAAGCTTAGACATGACCAATGAAAGTATACCCAAAGGTAGGGCAAAGAAACGCAACCTCGTTTTTGTCTCATATATCAGATTATGGATGTAGTGACGTCATCACATATATGCAACATGCCAACCAATCAGAGCCAGTGTCACAAATGAAGCTGATGAAAGTGCTCAACTGGGATTGCACTGTCTCATATGACTCAGGAAAGCCTCAGATCAAGTCTGCAAACTCATCCCTCAGTCCTATATGCAACAGGTGGCTTGCTGTAACGATTTTCTTTGCCCTACCTCTTATATATTTTTTCATTGGACATGACCATATATATTTAAGCATAGACAGTCTACAGAGACTGTCTACAGAGACTGTCTACAGAGACTGTCTACAGAGACTGTCTACAGAGTTTCTGCAGCCTGTCCATGATTTAAGACTGGTTGCCTGTAACCTGAGAAAAGGGATTAATATGGAATGGCAGCCCTCCAGGCGGCGACAGCTAGTCACCCGAAATCGAGCGGATAAAGGTTTCTTTGCTTCAGAGAAGGATTTTTCCGCCATTACTGTATCAACCTCTATCCGCTCAACTTCGGATGACTAGCTGACGTCGTGAGGGGGGCTATTATAAGAACCGCCATTCCATAGTATACCTTTTCTCAGCTTTCATCTGAATGAGAAAAAACGTTTCCTCGAAATTTTCAACGTCTTTAAAAGCTGGATAATTGTTTTGACAAGTTCAGACTTTCAATAAAGTGTCTCTTTTTCTTCTCTTCAAATGTTAAGTATCAACTCTTTGTATCAACAGCACAATCTAAACGGCCGCCTTCCTTTGCTGCCCGAGTCCGCCTCATCGCTCCCATAATCCACGTGGAGGCTCGTCGCACTCGCACACTTTGCCACAACCTCATCCAGCTCAGCCTTGGTCTCCGGCTTGATCTTGCACTGAGCCAACACCAGGGTCTTCAGCTTGAGATGTGGGAATCCCTTTTCACAGGCAGACTCCAGGTCTGAGCACAGCTGAGCCCACCCCTCAGCGCTCACCTCATTCTGCCCGGACAGGTCGACCTCCTCCAGCAGCGGGAGGACCTTTGACAGGTGGTCCATCCCGGATGCGTGTAGGAGCCGGTTTGAAGCTGAGTCTGCCGTGGCGTTGATGCTGAGGTGGGTGATGGCGACCTCGTTGACGCTGAGCGCGTCCTGGAAGGCGTTGCGGAAGCTCTTCCAGCCATTGGTTGTGATTGGATTCCGGCCTAGGGTGACCTTCTTAACCCGGACCAATGCAGGGGCGAGTGTGCAGAGGATATCATCGTTAATGGCACACCCTGGCAATGACAGACACCTCAGCTTCCTCTTTGAGATCGGGCAGTTTATGATGCTCCGCTCCATGACCTTCCACGCCTCCAATATTCCCTCCGTCTTGCCAGCCTTCATAAAGTCCAATATGTTGGAATCGTTGTAGATATCATCCAGGAAGATCTTCTCCAGCCTGGGCACGAACGCTGCAATCTTGGACAGCGCCTCGCCCGTCATGGACGATCCCTTCAACTCCTCGAGCAGGACCTCACGCCGGAAGCGGATGACGTCATCGTCGTTCTTGGCAATCTTGAGCTGGAGAGTGCGGAGTCGGGCGTGGGACTGAGGGCTGCACAGGGTGGTGGCAAGGTGCTCCCAGCCGATGGCCGTCATCTTCTGAGAGCCGTTCAGGGAGACGCGTTCAAACTTGGCGATGAGTGGACTCAGCTTGATCAGTTTTTCATCCGTCACGTCGCAGTTGTCCAGGATGAGCATTTTCAACGGGTATTTCTTCCTGTTGAGGGATAGCAATAGCATGGCAAATACGTCGAATTCATCCGCTGAGTAGTCAATCTGCCTGGATAGGTTGACCACGCCCGTTTCTTCCAGATCCTTCTGCAGGGTTGCCAATGTCCGGGTTGGGTCCGTGTTGAATATCACCGTCTCTGCCCGGTCAACCTCCGGTGGCAGCTCCAGCGTATTCTGCCCTTCTTCCTCTAGATCGAGCTCCACAGCCCGGAAACCGTTCTTGAGATTGTACAAGAAGATGAGCACTGCCACGGGGATGGTGAGCACAAGACCGACCAAGAGCAGCACGATGATGATGACGTTGATCACGATGACAATGATGACCAATGGGAAGAAGAGGATGGACAAGATGAGGTTGTTGGGCTTCAGCTTGGCGAGGAACTGCTTCGGGGAGCTGAACCACGACTTGTCAACCTGCCGCGTCACATCTGTAAAGTTGTATTCAAGATCCTGCCCCCGACCCTTGATGGCTTCAATGATCCGCTTCGGAAGCACGATGAGCGTCGTCTCAATGTGCTTGAGCGATCCGAGAACCCACGTGTTCCGAGAGATGAACACGTACTTGAAAAAGTTGCTGTGGAGGTTCTTCCGCCCGAGGGATTCATCCCCGTCGTACACGCCCTTAGCGCCGTCATCAGCAAAGTCCCGTTTCACGAGTTTCTTCCCTGAAATGATGACATTGTTCCAGACGTGGAGGCACGTGTAGTACATCAGCTTGAGGCAGAGGGCGAGCACTGATAGCGACACCACGACGGATATGAAGATCGGCTTCCGTTTCTGATCAGTAAGATCGTGTACTTCAGAGTGGAATGCAAACGCGAGCAGGATGACGTACTCCAATGTGTAGACAATGTCAAACATGGTCTGACGGAGGAACGTGGAAATGTGGAGCCCTGGCCGCTGCCCGTCCACGAACTCGATGCTCGTCGTCTTCTGGCCGTTCTCCGCGTCCCGCTTCACGACCACCGGCATCTCGTCGAACCGGAGGTAGTTGTGGAAGTAGATGGACGCGAAGCTGTTCATCATGACGTTGTGGAAGAACTTGAGGTAGAGGCCCTTGCGGAAGAAGATGATGTCCTCGGAGAAGACGATGTGCAGGACGGCGGCGATGATCATGTGGATGCCGACGAAGATCATGAGCGGGTAGAAGTTGCCGGGGCCCCAGAACAGGGTGAAGAGCATGAAGGCGAGGAGGCGGGCGACGACCTGGAAAAAAATGGATGAATATGCTCTAATGGCTGTTTTGTATTTGATTGACGTACCTGGAACAGCATGAAGCAAAACATGATAATCCTGGAACACGGGCTGACGGTGATATCGAGCAACATGTTCTTCCTGACGGAGTTATACTCTGAGAAGCACCACGCCAGACTGACCATGGACACGCCGATGGAGAAGATCTGCGCCGTCTCAATCCCCTTCAGCTGGAAGTCGATCTTGATGGTGCCGTCCTCCGTCACCGTGACCGAGTTGGCCAGCCGCTGGATGATGCTGATGATGGACGGGAAGATGATGTAGCCCTGGACCATGGGCTCGAACACGGCCTCGATTGACACCTCGATCAGCTCGCCGCGGCTGGCGGCCAGGTCCGTGAAGCGCTTCTCCTTGCGCCGGTCCACCTTGGTCTGGCCTTCGGAGGCCTCGTAGCGCGCGTCGCGGTAGAATTTGCAGACGGCCGTCACAGGCTGCCAGAGGATGAGCGCGATGATGGTCACGATGAGGTACCACAGCCAGGAGGCGAACGTGGAGAGGTAGTGCCTGGAATATTAGGTTTATTAATTAGTGGGAGAAATTGATGCGAGTTAATTAATACATGTCACATGTGGTACTACGATATAATTGATCAATTATATTTTGGAAATTGTACCTTGTCTGAAATCATGATTAAAATTAGTTGTACTAATTAAGCCCTTAGTACTAACGACCAGTCCCCATTATCTAACAATGTTAATTTGTTAATTATGTAAAATATATACTTACATGCACGGTTTCTTCTTCGCTCTCAATGCATCCCACAACTGCCCCAATTTACTCCTCAACCCCGTGGGCTCGTACTCTGGCCTCAACGTGAGAAACTCCGTCGTGTAGAACACCAACGGCAACAGCAGGAACGTGATCGTGTAGTAGAACTGACTCCTCGCATCCAGACACGACGCGTACGCCTGCAGCGGGTACGGCCGCTGCTCCTTCAACAAGTCGCACTCGGACTCGTGCTCGGCGATGTACGACGCGTTCACCATGTTGGAATGATACTCCACTACGAGATACGCGTCGGAGAAGATGTCTCCGAATGCGAGGACAATGTTTGGCGTGAGCGAGGTGAGGAAGAGTGTCGCCCAGATGACGAAGATTTGGCACCAGCCCTTGGGTTCCAGCTGGTGCAGCTCTTGGATGATCTCGGATGCCGAGGCGGACGTTTCCAGCTGCTCAGCGAGGCAGAGCTCTGTCTTGATCATGTCCCACCGATGGCAGCCGTATTCTCTCTTCAGGACCAGTGGCAATGACTCTGACAAGGATTCCCTGTTCACCTCAATGAGGCATAATAATGTCTGTCCAAGGACGTTCTTGTACGCGAGGATGGAGTGCGTGACAAAGTTTGACGTCTTGTAGTTTGTGAGGATCTCCCGCAGCGCGTCGTCCTTCATGTTCTTTGCGAGCTCCATGAGCAGGTTGTTTCCCCGGTCGTCCTTGACGCTGAAGAGCTCCTCGAAGCCGACCTCGATCTCGTCGCTGAGGTCGATGAGCTCCTTCATGGTGCGGGAGGTGAGCTCGCAGGAGTTGGGCGTGGACAGCTGGTGGACCATGGAGAGCACGCGTTGGTTGAGGTCGTCAGAGTCTAACGAGTAACGCTTCAGGATCTGAAATAATAATTCCATATAAAGTCGCACTAATTTAATTATGAAGCTAGACAAGAGCACCAATCTCGATTTAACATGACAGTACCTGAAACAGAATCCTCCTTGCAGGCAGAAACAGCTCATTATTCCTCATGAGTAGGGTAAACACGGTATCCTTGGCAATATTCTCCGCATCCAGCAGTTTCACAAGCATCTCATAATCCATCCTGGGCAGGAGAAACGAGAGGAACATCTCCGCCATCTCCTCCACCCCAGAGTCCGCCTTTGTGCACGCCATGAGCGGGCTCCACCGCAGCTTGTCCTGCTGCAAAAGCGCGCCCGCGAGCTCCCGCTCGATGCGCGTGTCTTCCAGCAGGCTGCGGAGGATTTCAACCTTGCCCTCGCGCGCCAGGAGGTGGAGGATGGTCTCGCCGGTGTCGGCATTGTGGGGCGTGGTGAACTTCTCGGGGTCGCGGGCGAGGCCATCCATGTACTCGTTCAATTCACTGTCGCCTGCAAATGAAGTTATTTACTGCTGCTGATGCAAATGGACAGTTTAGTGAACCTGATGTAATGGACAATTGCTTGCCCTCTGTCAACTGCCGCCTGAGAAACACCCTACTCAAGTTCGGCCCCACTTTTCTACTACTTTCGGCAGACATTTTGCAACACTTCCAGACTCAATAACATTTCCCAGTTCACAGCTCTGCCTTTTTATGACGCCCGGTGTTTTATAACTGAGAAGAAACTGCACGGCCTCTTATTTTATTGACGGTAGTGGGAGCACGCGACCCGAATCAGAAAGGCAGGAGTACCGAGAGTAAAAGGTGTGTCGTGGAAACCCCTACCTCGCCTATGGTGGCCTTCTTTGTTGCCTTCTTCTTCATGGCAGGAAGCGATTCGAGGAGAAGGAAATGAAAGCAAGGCTGCAGATTCCATGATCGCAGTTCCGCGTATACTAAAAAACTTGCACTAGATTGTTTCTTGCCGGCGTCAAACATGAACGCGGATCAAGTTTCTCAAACATACTGCCATATAATGGCCCATTCAAAAACCGTAAAATTCACTCGATCAAAAGAGAGCGCTTGCTTATGTTAAAGAAATCTACAGTGGTCACTGATATCGTCACAGTGGCCGCGTATAGCACCGACGGTCTAACATGCACAGGAAAGACGAAATAACATAAATTCCTACTCCGCTACCTCAGATTGCTTCCAAAACTTACACACTCTCCAAACGCTCTGTTCTCTGTTTACGGCTGCGTGAATAAACAGTTTTGGAGGCAATGAAAACAAAATGCCTGCAGGGCTTGATTGTTTGAATCATTTCATGGTGTACACATGTATGTAATGCACGCCTCCGTGTACGCGGAAAGTTCAGGAAAATTGTCTTGTCAGTTTTTTTTGTTCCTCGGACGAGAGACAGTGACGGGAAGAGGATATTCTAGGGATAATCTAAACAAAGTTTATGGAAGGCAGGGTGGAAACGGGATATTCTTTAGCCTACTTTTTATACCTTTCAGAGAGCTGCGAATATATCGATCAAACATGTGCTTGGAATGCATTTTTGGGCTTTTAGGTTAACGTCGTTATAGAAATCATATAACAATAATTGTTCTTTTTTATACTTGATAAGAGACGGCGGTCATAATATATATTTGATATTGTAAAGGTCACTATTTGGCCCCCAATCAGAAAACCATTTAGTTCTCTTTTTCACTCAGTCAATTACGATTTTGAAGAGAAAATATAAGAGAACGTCTAAGAGGCTCTCGTTAAACTTAATCGCTCAATCTCCCTCTTCCATTTGATCCTTTTTTGGCGCAGTTCCTCTTTAAGTTGCTTTCGACCATTAAATGATATATACACACCATATGAGCTCATATCCGATACGGTTGCTTAGGCACAAGGCTATAACTTGAGTATCGTCATCATATTGTTGTCTTTACGCCATGCGCCAAATAGGCTCACTTGCATTACTTGGCAGCAAAGGACAATGGCGGATAGAGAGATACAGCTAATCGTGTTAATAAGAGCTGATATGCTTTCATTTATATTAAGATTGAACAGTAATAAAGGGTGTAATATCTTTGTTTGCCACTTTGCACCATTAGATTCTCTAGGGGTCGAGATAGTCCTAGAACTGAGTTTACAGTCAATTTTACCAAGAAACTCTCAGCTCAAAGCTGATCAATTGAGAGCTGACAAGAGGGGACTTTGTTCCACGACTAGCTCGACCCCTAGAGACATCTAAAAATTAATACAGCCAAAACAAAGATATCGCAAATTTCTAAATTGTACAGTGAGCCATTTTAACCGAATTTGTTTGTCATCTCAGCCTCTAAAAGTATTGTTGTTTACTCTAAAATGTCACTTTTATGCAGTATCATCCATTCTCCTTACCTGGCATCGACGCCAATCTCTGCAGCCCCCGATTCCGCCTCGCCCTGAACGAAGATCTCTGCTGCTGACCACGCTTCAGAAGGAAAGGAGTCACTGGAAGAATAAGAAAGAAATCCGCTCAGTCAATCATTCTTCCAAGAGTTTGTCTTTGGCAGATCTTCTTATTTTTCTGCAAAAAGCTTCTTTGTCTCTCAATCCGTTCCTGGTCGAGATTTACTGGAATATGGTTTTAGACAGTGAAAGGCTGATCCTTTGAATGCTTTTTTGGAAAGCAAATCATACATTATGCAGTGAGGAATAATAATATTAAAGTAGTGCGTATATAGTTTTCTCACATGGAAGTGATGCGACAACTTCTTAGATTTGCATATGTAATATGATCACACATGTCAATAAATATGTCCTATTACTATTAATATTCAGAGGACAATGACTCACATCAACAGACACATAAATTTATTAATAATCAATGAACTGTTGCCATGCTATGGCAATGTATAAAGTAGTGAGCTCCTAATATATAATATATCAATGACATGTGTTGTATAGTTTCTCACCATCTGCATTCCTATCTGAGGCCCTCCTCTCATCCAAGAGCGCCATCGCCTCATCATCCAGCGACCGGCCACTCCTCGGGCTGACCGCCACGTGCTCATCCCGCCGGGAGAAGGTGACGGCGCGGGGGGACGTCCGGGACGGAGGGCCGTCAGGCCCATCCTTGTGACTCGAACCTGTAACAATGATTACAATCAGTTATTTACTTTAAAAAATATTTGCTCTGCATCCCTCTTTATATATTTTAGGGCACTACCTTTTCAGGTTCATTGCAATAGAACACCGCAATTGGGCAATATGTGTGGCATCTTTTTGGAGAGCGATTGAAAACTCCCATGTACCAGACCTGGAATTCGAACCTCGGACCCCTTGCATGGGAGTCTTGCACGCTAACCATTCCGCCACAAGCTTTTGCTCGTTCTTTGCTTTATATGACGTCATAAGTCTGTGGAATTCCTCAGTGATTGACCCCCGGGGACCGTTTAGTATTCTGGGAGGAGAGATCTAAGGCTTTTAAAAATGAAGGTAAGATGGGATAGAAAGGAATTTATGGGAGCTAAAAAGAAGGACTATATTGTCAAAGATTGCCAGAGGGGCATTCATGAAAGGTTCCTCTGGGAGTATGAAATTTTGATGAAATGGGTTCCCTCATATGATGATGTGTATTTTGTGCATTTGAGCTGAGCAATCTGCTCAGACAACTAGATCTAATTGATGAGTAGATGATGCCCTGCTCGGTGTTGCAATGAGAACTGTAATCTCTTTGTTTTGCACCCCCTTTACCGCTAGATGGCGCTGTAGGTCGTAAGATCCTAGTAATGAAAGCCATTTACTGGATCTTATGACCTGCAGCGCCATCTACCGGTTAAGGGGGCGCAAAACAAAGAGATTGCGTTTGCCATTAGGAATGCATTGTAAGACAGCTTTCTTTCAGCTATTGAGACCGTATTCCACTTCTTCTTCTTTCATTCAAGAATGACATATGGTGGAAAAAAAGAAACTGAAGAAATGGATGCAAAGAACGCTCAAAAGAGAAATTGTACCTAGTGCACCAGAGGCCTCATTTGTTTGTTTATTATGCGCATATCTAATGCAGAAGAAAGAACGAGAAAATACACATCAAGAAAAAGTCAACGACATAAAATATATGTCATATGGAATAAAATGTCAACCAAATCATCAGCACGATCCAAACAATTCCGAAAAAAGTTGCCGACAGTCTGACAGCTAAATGGGAAATTAAGCTATTTTTATCCTTCTTCTTCTTCTTCACTCACCGCTGTTGCCCATTGTTTTCAGAATCGCTGTTGGAAGCCTTCTTTTCTTTCTCTCCAGGCCAATTTGGCTCCAGGCTCAATTTTGATTCTCCTTCCCTCCCTCACTTCGTTACAAAGCTGAGTTTAAAGGCTCGTTCACTATGTTGAAGGCCTCACTCTTCACTCTATCGGCTTTTTAGGAGCACCGACCTTCAGCAGCATAAAGGCCGAGTGTGGTAAATACGGAAGAAGAAGAGTAAAGGCCAGATAAACTTCCTTTACTTCCTAATATTAAGCTTCGTTATCTCCCTCTGCACTGGAGGTAGTGACAAGCCAACCTTGTTATTTTCTCCACCACCCTTAAAAGTGTCTTTCTTGAGGACACACAACGTCAATAACAACTAAGCTTGTTTACCGCTGAAGGAAAATGATGATAATAATATAATCTTTCCTTTCGGCTGCTGCAACTGACAAGTAAGAAGTCTAATCGCCGGATGTGCACAAGCCGCTCAAAAAGCTCACTGGACTATAATATCATACTCGTGTGCTATTTGTCCTATCCAGAGATAAGGAGTACGGTTTCTCTCTTGATCAGTACAGCAGGACAACTGAGCCATGCATTCGTGTGTTATCAACATTGTTCAGCTGTAGGAAGATTAGTCATTCAATTCTACGGTAAACACGAATTCAGCCTTATCACATATCAGTTGACAGAGTAGAATGAATTCAGTCTACATTTGAGACAGTTTAATAGCTAGCTCTGTGTGCTCAAAACGGAATCTCTAATCCAATCTTCAAGTACAGCAGCATCCAAAATTGCAAAGCATACGTTGGGGAAAATTGAGAAAAGGGTACTTTGCCAAAATAGAGGGAAGGACCCAAAAGCCAATTCTACGAACGAGAAGGGAAAAGTTTTACGTTCAATCCAGCAACTGACCGGTGGGGCACAGTGAGATCAAGGGATTTATCCTTTTTAAAACGTGGAAACCACTGTGCGCCCAACTTTCTTCTCCAAACTTGGGGGCCAACACCTAAAAGTTGTTGGCCCAAAGCCGTTAATCTTGACCTGAATGAAGCATCTCATAATCATGCTGAAAAGGCTTCTATTTTTATGTTGAGTTTGTTCAACTAAAATTGGCTTCAAGTGCACGTTACGCACTGTGTTCAAAGGTCAGGAGAGAAAAACACATTTGCTTTCACTTGCTGGTGTTAAATTTTTGCACATTTTGACCCTTTTTACGACCGGCCCTGGCACATATATTATCTGACAGGGACGCCAAATTGTACGACTATAATGAAGTATTAACAAAAAGGTGTCCCTAACCTTTGCTAAAATGAAAAGGAAACAATGACTTTTCCTTATTCTTCCTAGCCTGAGGCAAACTATCTTCTGCTACTAACTCATCCTTTTTCATATACACTCATCCTTGCTGAAAAAGTGGAATAGAAGAAACTAACTTTTTCCCCTCCAGTAAAAAGCTATAATAGGAAGAAGAATAGACAGGAAATTTCTGCCCTGCAAGCGTTTCTTCCGTTTTAAGAGTGTCTTATATTCCCTGAATACATATTATGGCACCACTTCCAAGGAAAAGGAAATACGTATGCTAAGGCTCTTTTTGTATGAATTTCTTGCTAGATGGCGCAGCAAGAGTTGAAAAAAGACATATAACTGGTAAGCACTTTGAGCTCGGTGTTCAACTCTTTTTTCTTTTCAGGGAAGTCATATAATGTAAAAAGCGCCAAGCAAATTATTCCATTCTGCAATGATTTTTTTCTTTTCACTTCACCTGAATTTTTACAGATATTTGGCTCACACAAAACATGTGCTAAATGTCACGCAGAATTGCGGCAAATATGCTAATATTTTATTTACGCCAAACAACCCGAGTGGAGGGCTTTTGTAGTAGCATCCTACCTTCCGGAATCGGCTCCAATCTGAGGTTAGGCGATATCCTACTCGCCACCGTCTCTTCCGCCAACTCCATACCCTCCTCTGGCAACGGCGCCACCTGGTTGGACCTCTTCATCTCGATCTCGGCGGTCCGCACGTGCGTCAGCTGCGGCGGCACCAGCGCGCGCACACTGTCCGTCACCGGCTCAGCCTCGGCGCTGCATGTCACGTGGTACGAGGTGAAGCTCTCCTCGCTGTAGATGCTCTGCGATTTGCTCGTCGCTGGGTGAAGGAGACAAATGTTTCATAGATTAGTGTTATTATTGTAGACTCGCATGTGCTGTTGATAAAAAAGAGAAAGCGAAACATGTGTGCTTAGAAGTTGTTTCAGGGTTGCCAGATGACCAAAACGATGGTCAAAATGTCAAAAAATACCTATGGTAGCATTTAGCATTAAGTATATCAATATTGACCTTATTAAGTAAATGAACAATTTTCTACTTTAGTCTTATCAACTTATCAAGTACGTAAATGACCAAATTTGGAATAAAAGTTACAAAAAACTCATTTTTGGACCAATTTTGAGACAATATTGGACTTAATTTATTTCTGACGTCTGTCAACCCTGAGTTGTTTGAGTCTGCAAATGAGGGCCTTGGAGTTAACGAGAGATGGAGAAGGCAAGATTACAAAGAGGCGACTCGGGCTATAAAATATGCATAGCATCCATGGGGAATAGTAGAGGATGAAACGAAAATGAGGTTTGCTCCCAGGAAGATTTAATGAAGAAGAATTAAGGGTACACAGACAGAGGAAAGGCCTGCTGTCGTCACGATAGAATATTCATGGAAACGGAGCCCAAATGTACAATACACTTAATCAGGGGAAAAACTTTTGTTCTCCTTCGACCTTATTTTCCATGAATAATCCGATTTTGATCAAATATTAATATTATCTCTGCTGCTCCCGTTTCCTTATTCATAATCTTGGTAAGCCGCTTGCTTGCTTGTCTTTCTTTTTCCGCCGCTCTCAGATGTTGAAGGATCCCCTGGGGACATGAACACAAGGATGACTCAATTAAAGGCCTCTTATCAGAATGAAAGGAATACAGTTGTTTGCTAAGGTTATGGTTAACATTTCATTGTTTTGACCTCTGTATGTGTGGTAGTAAATGTTTTCTTCTTCTCCGCATCCACTTCCTTGACATACGTCGGAACAAGTCCAAAACTTTTCCAAGTGGTCTCTAGAGAGAGACGAGAGGAGAAAAAAAACAAGAGAATAGAGCAGCTTTGCTTTTCGAGCAGCAGCAGAAACTCATTTCGCAGACATTTCTCTTAAAACTTCTCTTGACAACAACAACAGCATTAAAACAAACGATCTCTTTGTGCAATAATTGGATTGTCCTGTTCCTCACCAAAGTGCTTTCTTCTTCTGTGCTGCACCCTCAACTTGGAAGAGGAGGAGGAGGCCTCCATCTCTTCCTCCTTATTCCCCTTTGGCTCACCCTCAAAGTCATTGCTCTTCCTCATGGCCAACACTGTAGGAAGTCTGCTTCAATCTTCACCACCATCTTGAGACAGACTCAGCAGCTCACCGGTCAGTCGTCATTCACAGTCAGCTGATCTGCCTGCTGAGTTTTATGCCCCTACTCATCACTCATGTTGTGGTGAAGAACCGAAGACGGCTGGGTAATGATTCATTCATGCGTGAACAACAACAACAACAACCTGGTTTCCCGACCGCGCTTGATGGATGGTCACCGTTTTCAAGGCCTTGAGATGATGCTTTCAAGCGCCGTTCTCGAGACCAACTGACTATCTTTGTATTTTCGACATATCCCCCCACCTACAACATTGGGATGGCTTTCCTCCGCCACCCAAAGGAGCTTCACTGCCATTCTTCTGCTTATAACGACGGTCTCTCTCT
>LR141250.1:0-13182 GCA_900659605.1 Tisbe holothuriae | reverse complement strand
AGTACCTTGGAATAAACCGAAACCTGCGAACTAACAGTAGCGGGGATTAGGCCAGGGGCAATCCGGGAATTAAAAAACCAAATAATGTGCAAACTGTTTATAGTTTGTAATTCTACACCATGGACATTGCAGCAAAAGTCACTAAATATAAAAGTAATTGATTCAATATGTCACAAAAATACGAAGTTACAATTTGCATTTTAGAGCAAATTTGATCCGATATCAACCGGCATTTTTGTCCATTTAAATGTAATGCTTGCGAATATCTTACCAATTGGAATGCCTGCGCAATCCCCGCGGCAAACGCACCCACCATTACAAAGATGATGAGCGCCGAGCCGAGGCCGACGGTGGGCTCCACTCCGAGGCTGGCTGGGCGGGAGGCGCGACGGGCGCGCTCCTCGAGGACGCGGGCAGAGCAGGATTCGGGGGTCTCGCCAACAGAGGAGACCTGGAGTTAAATGTAATCATTACAGAAGTTATAATTGTAGCTACTCCATAGTTTATCTTTGTGTTTAATGTTGTGTTATACGCTTAATTTGCAATAAAAAAGAATATAAAGGGGGATATTATTGTAATTGAATTGTAACGTTTATTGGCATTAAGTGAGCTTAAACACTTCCGTTACGGTTGAACGTTATAGGATCAGCTTAAGCTCTTTAGTATTAGTTATGAACTAAGAAAATTAAGCTACTTTACTTTGATCCAAAGCTAGGAATACACAATATTATTGTAAAATATTGTTTACTAAGTTTAAAAGTAGACAATAACTCATATTACAGTATGATATCAATCTCTTATTTATTTACTCAGTCTTTCTTCTACGCATTTAAGTTTAGATTCATATCTACAGCAGTAAATTAACCTAAATTAATATAACTGTTTTTGCTTCCAAGAAAGTTTAACTTTACCGCTAATAAATCGATATTCGTTTATTTTCCCAGTGTATGAATTAAAATCTTTAGAAACGGCTCTCTACTGAAGCATTGATTTCTTTCATGACTCCTTGATAGCTACTTCTGTGAAAAATATCCTTAATAATACTTGTCATGGTCTTAACTATGGCAAAATGGAGTGACACGGGAATATTAGAAACAATAAATTTGTTTTTGTTGAACAAACATGCAATCATTTATTATTATTTATTCGCCTGAAATCAGCTCTGACCATTAAATTTTGTCCTTTACTATTAGTTCCAAATTGCCATAAAAAATTGCCTAAAATGTATCCGACCGTACAAATTTTAAGCAATAATATAATTAACATTACTCACCTTCTTCTCCGTAAAGTACTTCGACACGACTTCATCCGAGAGCTTCGGCTCATCCTGAGCAGCGACCTCTAGCGGATGGTTTGAGAAGTCATCAAAGGAGCCCGAAGCTGAGATCAGAGCCGGAGCCAGGAGGAGAAAGAGGAATGCCAGTGGACTCCTCATATTGGAGGTCCGTGGAAGGATTTTGGAAGGACCTGTAAAAGCTGCATCTTTAACACTTAGTACTGTAAATACATGTAATAAACAAAGACTTAGTGCATATAATGACTGAATTGGGATACAGCAGTAAGAATATATTATTTGCAAAATATAAATCCTGTAAGACTTTGTGATCAGACAGATCGAGTGATTCATATAAAATAAATACAGTCAGGCATTGGGAATATACATTTATTTCACTTTAATTACAATTAAAATTACTTTATATAAAATATGTAATTCATTACTAAAAAATCAGCAAGCCAAAAAACTACAATTACAAATTACGTTAAGAATTACATTCTTACTAAAGAATGAGAAGGCTGCCTATGCCATCAGTTTCTATTATAGGTTCCAGCACATAATTAAAAATAATAATATTTTGGTTGTTTTATTGGTAAAAAGTTCACAAAGTGAAAATCCTGCCAGAAAAAAAATTACTTTGCAGAATTTTAACTAAATAATTGTAATTCTTGCTTGATTTTGAAATTACTATTACAATTACTTGGCCCTTCAGAAAAAGGTTATTCATTACAATTAATTTTCCAAAAAAAATCAAAGAATTACTGTGATTCTATGACATTTAAGCAGTACTCCCGATGCTTGTTGAAATACTGTTCGTAATGAATGAGATCTAGCAATGACATACGAACTTTGCTTTCCATCAGCCATGACGCTCATGTAATTCCGAGAAATAGAGACATTCTCAACACGTAAATTTCGTCCTGAAAGCAGAACTACGTTCTTTAAAAATGTGCACATTTCAGGAAGGGGGAGAAGGTCGCTCGGTCCGCAGTTTCATGAAGCAAGTACGCGACACGTCGTAATACGAGCTTTCTCTTGTCCGTATAGGCTTCAAAATATGTGAATACACCCAAGTTAAGGCAATATAACCGATCCATATAAATAGGCAACTGACACAAAAATTGCGTTTATGACTTGATTTACTGAACTGATTGCCTGAGTTCGGACAAAAATTCAGCCTTTATTTCGAACTGGCTAACTGATGGAAGATCATATCTATAAAATAAGGTGGTACATATGAGGGGTCGTGGTAGCCGTGATCACAAGTCGCTCGGACCCTGTGGCCCAGAAGGTCACAGATTTGAATCCCCCTGGCAGCATGATGATGACAAATTGCGATCATGTTGTTCTAGTGAATGAACCAAAAAGTAGTGCCAAAAATATACAATAAGGGATCACTAGAAAAAAGTTAGTACAAGAAGGTCAAGACATGGACTTGATGTCATCCTCTTCGTACTGTACACAAGGTTACCGTTCAAGTACATTCTTGAACAATCCATCACCTCCGTTATACAACAACAATGACTCTTTCAGACGACGTCGCACCTGCTAGACGTGCCAACTTTCGTGACAACCTTGGACATTTACTCATTGTAACAATTGTCCTTTTTACCAGACAGTCTTGTTTAAAAACATCAATTAGAGGCCTGGAGGCCTGGATATCCTTGAACATTGCTGGTGTGACAATTGGCCTTTTTACCAGTCAGCCTTGTTACTAGATCATCAATTAGTGGCATGGTCATTTTCCCTATTGTTTTAGCTAGTCATGAGGGCCTCTAGATTAGTCCTTGGTACAATGTTGTTTTAGAATAAGACAATGTCAATATTACGCTGCAGTGCTAACCTTGGGAATTTACTCTTTGTAACAATTGTCCTTTTTACCAGACAGTCTTGTTGAAAAAAATCATGGTCATCTGTGTTACAATTGGCCTTTTTTTACCAGTCAGCCTTGTTACAAGAACATCAATTAGAGGTTTCAGCTAGTCACGAGGTCATGGTACAATGTTGTTTTAAAGATATTCTTACATTGTTCAGACAAGGTCAATATTACGGTGCAGTTTCTAACACGCCTGTAATGAGACTTCAAAAACAGATTCGGCTATCCAAATGATAAGAGCCTTCTAGCAGAAATTGTAACTCTTCAGATGAGTTTTAACGCATGTTTTATGCTCTGTATTGATACTTTGAACATACATAAGAGGTTAAGAACTCTTTCAAATGCTTATTTCAAGCTCTTTATAGAAGTAGAACAAACAGATATGGCACCTTTTGCTCCTTATCATTGGACAGCCAATATATTCAAGCACACTTAGAATACTAAAATCGCCTAACTCCTGCTCATGTCCTTTATTTTAACAGGCAGCCTTGTTACAAGATCATCAATTAGTAGCATGGTCATTTTCCCTATTGTTTTAGCTAGTCACGAGTACACAAAGATTAGTCATTGGTACAATGTTGTCTTAGCATGAGACAAGGTCAATATTACGGTGCAGTTTCTAACAAGTATGTAATGAGACATTTTGTGTCAGTCATCGTACTTACTTTTGAAATTTAAAAATCTTAAAGTTAAGATGGGGCCAAGTAAATTGACAATTTTCTTGTATATTAAAAGGCTCTAAAACAGCTTAAGAAATAGTCTTTTAATATGTTGCAGCTACTTAAGCCTACTTTCCTTGCCGATTAATTTTGGGACAATCATGATGGTATGTAAAAGATTTAAAAAGTAGCACTTTTAGCATTTTTAAAGACATGGATGTCCTCGGTATATGTCTATAATAAGGTTTGCGATATCTTTGTGTTGGCTGTCACTATTTTTAGATGTCTCTAGGGGTCGAGCTAGTCCTGGAACTGAGTCTACAGCAATGTCACCTCTGCTCAGCTCTCAGCTGAGCCATCTGAGCTGAGAGTTTCTGTAGACACAGTTCCAGGACTAGCTTGACCCCTAGCTCCATCTATCGGGTAAAAGTGTCAAAACAAAGATATTACATACTTTATTGGAGTGAATTATTGTACGCAATGAGTAACTAGGAATATTCATTTATATATTTATAAGCGCAATGCAACGTAAACTTGAATTTGCTGTCAATATAAGACACAACTACGGACGGGTAACTGTTAACACGAATATGTTTAGAAAATTCATATATATTAAAATAATTTTCTTCTGGAATCTCTATTTGATGCAATCAGTCCTCAATTGCACAAGACGGAAGGATTATATTTTTTGAAACCTGATCTGTTTGAACAGACTGAACAGGGGGTGAAAGCAAATATTAACAATATATGGACAGAAAATGCGTTATACAGACATACAGTACATTGCATTGAATGGCTTTTATACAAAGCATAACCTCTCATGTATATTTTAGTCTAATAAATACATTTTATAAATATCAGGTTGTGATATCAAATATTATTGAATACGCGTATAATTTATATTAGCAGTCAGAAAAGTACTTTTTACTCGTATTCCAATAACTTAAGCTCTATAGGTAATTGTATTGCCGGAACAATATCCATATTTTACCCATTTTAAGTCTGTTTAATACTCATAGTAAGCACACGCTTCGACGAAAAAAGCATACATCTCAAAAGAAAAAGGGGAAAGAAATCCTTCGATTGCTATCTCTCCTCTCTATACACAGAGTTTCAAATGCATGTAAAGCTCTTATTCGGATTTTTAAAAGCAATAAAATCTAATCTGTTGCTTCCATTGAAGTGATGACTTGGCGGAAACTCAACACTTCCGAGGATATTTTATGATATGAGTGGATTTCTCCATGCTTTTAGGAACTGCATACGTAGTAAAGGGATAATAAAATGCAAAAGTTATATACATAGATACAGTACATTTCTATGATGTGATACTACTCAATGTAAGAAAGTCTTCTGTGGGCTGAAGCAAACGCTATTTGTGCTTCTGATATAAGTTATAATAATATAATTAAACAAATGTGTGTTCCATTGATCTTCCAATCTGTCAATATCTACTTCAACACTCCATAATACGGCTGTCCAAATGATAAGAGCTCTCTAGCTAAAATTGTAACTCATCAGAAGAGCCAACAAAGACATTTAACATATGAATTATTCTCTGTACTGACACTATTCCAGATATATAAGAGGTTAAAACTCTTCCAAATGTTTATTTCATCCTCTTTATAGAAGTAGAACAAACAGATTTGGAACCTTTTGCTTCTTATCATTTGGACAGCCGAATACATATAAAGTTATATACATACGTCTATAAAAACCTATTGCGGTAACAGTGTTTCAATCATATTATGTATTATATTATAAAAGTCAATGTCTTTATTTACTTTTTCAGGCAAGGCCGGCGATGTCATCTTCCATTCCGACCCCAAGGGCCAGACTTACGATCGCTATGAGCTCGAGTGGACTGGAGAGTCATCCACGCCCATCTCAAAATTCAGAGTGCAGGTGAGAAAGGAAATATAACATAATTTTATACTAACATATACTCATTTTTATGTTAATTGTTAGTAATTTGGGTAATTTAAGAGCTAAAAAAAGTTAGATTTCATTTTGACACCCAAACTTCATCATTCTGTAAGACGCACAGTGGATTTGTTTTATGATTCATGGGACATAAATTGCATTTGCATTTGTTAATTTTACCTTAGAAAACAAATAACACAAAGCTAGATCGTATAATATTTATATCCGACTCCATACCATAGTGTGAAGCTAGAACTGGTGGTTTATAATTTTTATAGAACCGTGCGGGTCCAAAAATCGTCAAGTCGGTTTCAGTTCCGGGTCCGGGTCAAAGTTTTTGACCCGGGATTCGGATCCGGGTCCGGGTAGCCGCTGCACGTCTCTAAACTTTTATGTCATTAAATGAAATTACTTATCGTTTTTCATTACAGTGGCGTGCTGAACGCGGTGACGCCCAATGGCACGACGCCGAGACCTCCTCCTCCCGCCTTCCCCAGCAGCCCGGCTCAGCTGACATCTCCGTGGTCCAGTACACCGGTCGCCACACCATCGGAGGGCTGAGGCCCAAGACGGTCTACCTGGCGAGGGTTGCCAGTAAGAATGACTATGGGTTCAATGACTATGGGAAGGTCTTCAAGTTTGCAACAAAGGGAGCCGGTGAGTTGTAATATTGTCGAATTGTGTGCTGAGTTTTATTGTCGAAACGGTAAATTTTAGTGATTATTATGATTTGTAGAAGGTGAAATGAAATACAATAATTATTATAAGCTATTTTATTCCAAAAGTACCCTTGTCAAAATGTGCTCAGTTTAGTAATAGTGCCAGTGTTAGACTTAAAAAATATACAATTTAGATATTTCAACATTTAGTAAGCATTACAATGAACACTAATGAGTCTAACTTAGTCTTAGTTCTACCTAAGCAACTGGAGTTGTCGGTGTGTTTGTCCTCTTGTCTGTCCGTCAGGCCCGCTCCAACATAGCATGCGCCATCGGGCCGTTTGCACTGATGACAACAATTATTCCTTTTTTCCCTGGGCCAGCTGGCTTAAGGCCTGAGTTTGCTGGTTCCAAACAATAAGGGAGGATAGTTTAATTGATTTTACATCTTTGAAAAGTTTGTAAAATTTCCACACTTTCACTTAAGCCAGGGTTTAGTTTAATTATTTTTTATTAAATATAACTACAGTAATAAAACCTCATCATACATGCAATTGCCAGACAATATATATTTATTGCAAGCTAGCCAATATAAACCGGGAGATTGTTGGTCTCTGCACTCAGCCTTCGACCCTGGTAGCATACAAAAAAAGGATCCTGAAGTCCTGAGTTTTTCCTGAGCTTGGATCCAAAAGAACAAAACTCAGTCTTAAATATTAGTAGTAACCGGTTTGATTTGCTCAGCACTGGTTCCATTTGATGGCGCAACCCAATCTGGCTGTGTAAATTCGAGCGCACCCTAGTTCTACCAGTTATTGACAATTTGTAACTATGAAATGCATTTAAGAAACTCTTGTGTAATAACTGCATCATTGTTTAATTTCAGATCCCGTCCAAGTCCCCATCACCGGTTCAGCCTCCAACACAATCCGGCCTGAACTGAGTCTGTTCATGGCCTCAATTCTCTTCCTCATCTTCAAGCATTAAACACGCATCATAATAAAAAAGACTGTTACAGTGATAGAATATGGACACTGTCTTTAAACATAATGCAAGCAAAAAGTGAGTTGTCAATACATAATATTGTCGAATGTCAATGGTTTCGACAAAGTGTGTACAATAATGTTGTCGAAAGTCAAAACATGGTTTCGACAAAGATGGAGATTCGACAATAATGAAGTGTACAATAATATTGCCGAAGTGAAGATCTCAACAGCGCAGAGTGACACATTCGACAAAGATTAAGAAGATTCGACAAAGTTTTTTCGACAAAAATGAAGCATTCCATGACCTCATACGACAATAAAGCGACTGAGACACAAAAAAATGTGGGATTTAAACCGTGTAAGTTTTCCACGCAAATTGATTTTTAAATGAGAAAAACAAAGAAGGCAGCTATGCTATTACACGCAAACCCCCATCAATTTAAACTCTTTTTAAAACAATGGTACCAGTGATTAAACTATCATTAAGACTTGAACAAAATGTTTTCTTGTTGTCACAACAGATTCAAACATGAAATTAGGGATGCAAATATCAATCCATAGTGCAAGCATTACTTACAATGTTTTAAGTGCCGAAATTACTGTGAGTTTTAGAGGATTAGGAAATTGTCTTTGTAATATTGCAGTAACTACTCTGAATAATATTACTACATAAACTTTAATTCCAATTCAACCTGAATTCCATATCAAATGTAATAACACACATTTTTGGGCCAGAGTAATTGCAAATTGTAATTTCGCCATTTTAAAAGTATTTTAGTAATGCTTGCCATAATGTAACCAAAGATGACCTCTCTAAAACACAATGTCCAAAAACGGTTTTTCTACAATACTTTGCAATAGAACTGCCAGAAAACTTTTTCCACAATAGAAAATGTAAATTTCCCCCCTTTTTACAATAATACACACACAAGGACTTCTAGCCTCAGGGTAGAAAAATGGAACTTTTAATCCCTTTTATTCCTAAACAACTCAAACAGAATAATAATATCAAAAATTCCTTTTTTGAATGAGAGAATATTAATACTTTGAATGGTTTCTATAAATGTACACGGACGTGAATGTGTGTTTCAACTTATATTTTATTCGTTTTTGAAAAGGAATCACTGATGAAAATGTTATTATAATGATTATGACGATTATGGTTTATAATAAAAGTGACAAATACAACCTAAACATTGCATTTTAGTGTCATATCTTGGCATTAAATTTTGTAGGTTGCGGTTAGTATATAATCTACAGTTTCATTATCAAAAAGTATTTGTGATTTCCAGTGATCAGATTTGTGCTCTACACTAGTAGGTTTATATAATGACCAATATAAGAGCCATCGACCTGAATGCATACAAAACTTTGAGTTGCAAAGTATGTTCGTTTTGCTCCGACTTTAAACGCGGTGGGAGGGCAAAAATTGAAACCCAACAAACAATGGATCCATTTAAAAGGTCATTTTTGATTGAATATTTGCTCGTAATAACTACCACGGAGCCTATTGTTGTATGATTAGTTTTCTGTACATTCAGAGCAAAACATGAATTCCTTGAATATCTTGAGTGAATTCCTTAATTAATGAACCAGAGTCTTAAAAGCTCCCCTTGAATCTGCTAAAGTCAAAGAATTCCAGTAGTAGGATTTCGGCTGTCCAAACAATAAGAAACAAAAGGTGCCAAATCAGTTTGTTCTCATTCTACAAACAGCTTGAAATAATCATTCAAAAGAGTCCTTAACCTCTTATGCACTATTAAATTTTCAATACAGAGCATAACAAATACGTAAGACATCTACGATTGCTCTTCTGAAGACCTTTAATTTTTGCTAGATAACTCTTATCATTTGGACAGCCGATTGGCTCCCCCATTTGACATTTACGATAAATCTAACCCCCTCTTTTGTCTACAATGGTCTTATAAACGTTAGAGAGCTATTTTTGGGGCAAATAATGCACTCTTACTCCCACAGTGTATTATATTTTGCAATAAATTGTAAGGCTATTGTATCTTTTATTAATACTTAATAGTCACTGTCATATAATCTTGAATTTTAGTGAACTATAGACACTTTTACCCATAATATGAAGCTGCCCTGTTAAGTCTCATATGACTCCTGTGTGTGTGTCTGAAACCCAATTAGTTAAGAGCTAGCAAATGATCTTGCTTAGGGTCAACTATAGAGGGAAGGAGGAAAAACACCGCCGCCGAGGTTTGGTCTGTATACTTCATTAGAGTCAGAGTTCATTACTCAAATGTGAACCAGTAGGAGAAAAATGGGTTATACTAGAGCGGCTGTCCAAATGATAAGAGATCTCAAGCCAAAGTGGTAACTCTTCAGATGAGCGAACGATGACTTTTAGCACATGTTTATCCTGTATAATGATACTATAAACGTATATAAGAGGAACCGTACTCTTACAAATGCTTAATTCAAATTCTTTATAGATTTGGCCCCTTTTGTTTCTTATCATTTGGACAGTCGAGAGGGTTGTGTTGTGCATTAGAAGGGTACATAATAATGATAATAGTTACTCAACATAATAATGTTATTGTATGGATCATGCAATAAATGCACGTAATGATGGCTTTATGGCTTTATATCATACTGCAACAGTTACTTTAGGGAACAATATGGGTTGATTCTTTTTGCAGTTGGTTCTTAAATTTCTACGAAATGTTTATGTGCGCGACATGACTGAATGTCGCATGAGTAATTAAAACTTTATATAATGTACTCGAAGGTTTGTTACACGTAGATTACAACTGCATGTTCTCTGTGTGAGAAAAAAGGGTGAAAATCAAAACAAAAGTTTTCTCCGCCGCTAGGGATAAAAATGTTCTGAAATGCATTTACTGTCCAAAGTATTTCACGTATACGCAGACCTCAATTTATAAAACAGATGAACGTTATGTCTTATAGCGGGCTGTCCAAATAATAAGAGCTCTCTAGACAAAATGTAATGTATATACCTCTTCAGAAAAGCAAATGATGACTTTAAACACAAGTTAAATTTATGCTCAGTTCTGATACAATAAACATACATAAGAGGTAAAGAACTCTTTCGAATGTTTATTTCAAGCTCTTTGTAGAATTATACCTAACTGATTTGGCACCTTTTGCTTCTTATCATTTGGACAGCCGAGCGGACTCCTCCGTCGGCATAAACATGGAAGGAATGAGGGTTATGCAAATATGGGAGATATCGTTTTCTGGACTTCTTATACTTTATTTTTTCTCTCTCTCTCTCTGTCAGTGGCCACTCGGTATATTTGAAGAGAGAGAGAGCATATTAAAGTATGGAGAGGGAAGGAGAGAATACTTGACCGACGAGATATAATAATAAAAAGCATTGGATTACAATTGCATTTGTTTGTTTAAAAAAGTTAAGAATTTACAATAACATTACCTGGAAATTGCATCGAAAAATATATATTCCCCGATTCTTTTACTTATCAATTTTCTTCCTTATGTTTCGTTATAACAAGTAATAAACGCTTATGAACATTTTATACATTTTCTAAAACAATCTATTTATATTATGTGTTTATTATCATATAATTGATAACTTTAATTTTTAGTCGTAATGTGCCCTCAAAACATGGATAAAATGTAGAATATGATGTAGCTTGCTTGTGGTCTAAATATGGTTATGGAGGAGGGCAAATTGAGATTCTGTCTGTGGCGTATCTCTCGTCTTATATTATTATTGCTTGTTCTCTCCTTTTACAGACAAGTCTAGTTGTAGATAAAAAAAAAATATTTGTACCAGGATTATTAAATGCCCAGCGTATAAAATATTATATGAGAATAAAATAATAGTAGAAGAGGCACATAACGATTTTAACATAACAGCATTAAATTGTATTAAATTTCATGCACAAAAAAGTGCTACGTTGCAAAAATACAATAATTATTTTTTATCTTGGTTTCTGTTTAACTTAATTGAGGGCGGTTTAGTCAATATTGAAAAGAGGTCCCTTCCGATTAATATGTATGAACTGCAGTGTTATGATCTTAAAACATACAATGTTTGCCATATTTTTATTATCAAATGTCTAATAAGTTGTTTCCTCTCGCTCATTTCACCCCTTAATTTGATTCCCATTACCCCTTTCCTTCTAATCGCAACCGGAGATTACGAAATAAATCGTTTTGGACTTTGTCGTTATTATTAATTGAACTCGACTAATGATATGAAAACTACTTTTTTGTTTGACTCTTTTTTGCTGATGAGAAAATGTTCAGAATTCCATTCTGGCTCGGAGTAATATTATTATAACCATATTTTATAGAATTAAATACATCTATGAAACATATGATGAGCATAGTAACTGTTAAACAATTAAAAAGAGTTACTCATCTACTATAATTCTTGCCGAGTTTACATTTTTGTATCTCAGATATTTTAATTCTTTCTAGAATAAGAAATGCTAACCACACCTGCAAATTACACCGTGTTCCCCATTCTTAAAGGCGTACAACGGTGTTTCCATATTCGCTCTTATTTATGGCAATTCGCGTAGCAAGATTAGCTCTTATTTATGGCAATATTGCATAGCAAGAGAAGTCGTGATTCTATTCGATATTCAATTATTATTAGAAGGAGAATTAATTTCTTCGTCTTTAAATATTTTATGCATCCCTATTTATAAACTTAAGTTTCATTTAAATAGGAAGCCACAATGGCAAGTCCATGAGCGACTGGGGCAGCTTTGTGGAGCAATAATTGAAATCGATCCACTGAGGCCGGGGAATTCATTTGCACCCCGACCCCTTGCATACATGCACATGTAGAAGTTAAACATTAAGCCACAAGCTTTTTTGTCTTGTATTCCTGGCTTAAATCTGCACAGGGTTTTATAATGGGAACATATTGCAACTCATAAATAAGAGATAATATACGTACTTATACTTCCTCTTAAACCCATATGATGCTAAAATGTTGCTAAAACGAACGGCCCATTTAAAACAATTTTCTTGTACTTTTCAAGAGCTCTTTTCGAGACAATCTTTTGTTGTCTATCCAAGCATAGTAAACGTGTTAGACTTTTGAATGAAAATAGAAAATATTTTAGAATGAAATGTCAATTTGTTTTTGTCCGACCATTGATATTTTGTATCGAAAATGCTCGCTTATAAGTCAATGGGACAGTCCGCTGTCCAAATGATAAGGAGCAAAAGGTGCCAAAACAGTTTGCTCTAATTTTACAAAGAGCTAGAAGTAAGCATTTGAAAGAGTTCTTAACCTGTTATGTACATGTATAGTATCTGTTTAAAGTTTTTGTTGGCTCTTCTGAAGAGTTACAATTTAGGATAGAGAACTCATATCATTTGGACAGTCTGGGTATGCTCACGAAGTCGAGATTGTTGTCTATAATGTGCATGCTCGTTTTGGAGAGTCATTTTTATTATTTTTACACACAATGTAAAGGCAGGGTTGCTATTCTGATGTCCAAAGATAAGTTACACTAAGTAAACAGTCTAAAAATATTATAATGTCACTTCATAGAAACTACAATTATTTTAGTTCTAATACTGTCGGATGTATGCACATATTAAACCAGTTAGTAATTCTGTATCCGTTGTCAGCTATTAAATGGCCAGAAACTAAATGTAAATGTTAATATTTATCAACTTACAACAGACTTACTTTAGTATTTCCAATATAAATATCGTCAAATGGCAACCCTGAAATTATGATTATATCAGAATGTGTGGAGCCCATAAACGTATTGCTAGTCCCCGCGTCAGCTCTTTTTTATTATTGGCTTCGTTGAGAAACTAAGAAAACAAT
>LR141249.1:0-13188 GCA_900659605.1 Tisbe holothuriae | reverse complement strand
GCTCGCCTGTCTCTACAAACTCCATCCCTCTGTCTCCCTCTCGCTCTCTCACTCTCCCCCTCACCCCCACCCTCACGTCGAGCGCGCGCGCTCGCGCTCTCTCTCTCTCTCCCTCTCTCCCTCTGGTGGCAACAACAGCTACTGCCTCTAAAGGTCCAGTAAAAAGGCCTTGTAAGTTTTTTTAGTCTAGTCTACTTGTTGTAGAGAAAGGGACGACAAAATGCATTAGAACATTATTAGCTCTAGGCCAGGTCTATTTTGGCGCTTAGCAACCTAAGGAGTATCTTTAAAAAGTTTACTGCCGTGTTATCTATTAAATTCTTGAAAACATAATTGATGCCTATTATAACTTATATTACTCATTATTATATGTATATAATTACATTCAGTATCATACTGAACTGTAAAAAGTCATATTCGCCTCAAAAGTAAAACAAAAACTAACACAGTAACTGTTGAATCGTTAATGGTTGTATTGCATGAATACAACTATCAACAAACTGTCATCCCTTTTGTTACAACCATCTTCTTTGTAGAATGTATGGGAACAGCAGCAGCAGCAGCTTCTACCGGCGGGCCTTTTACCTACGTAATACAAACTACTGATTTACGTCAGTAGGGGGAAACTATTTCTGCTCCTCCTCCTCTTCTAAGGTGAAAGCAGCCACTTGATATTAGGAACAAGGGATTGCTGCTAGTGTTAAAGTTAACCATAGAGTGTATTATGCTTCTGACGGTGTAATAGTGTTTTCCTGCCGTTATTGAGGAAAACTGAGAAACGCTTTGAGGTTATTTTTATATATTTTAGCAAGATAAGCAAGCCTTTAAGAAAGAAAGAGAGAGGTGTAACAGTTGCTTGCTTTTGTATGATGCGTACTAACTTAAAATAATTATTAGTACAACTTTAACATTATTCATATTACTCGTACTTTTAAAACACCGTCATAAATTCCATTTTATATTTTACAGTCATTATAATAACTTAATGGCATCTGTTTTTAATCTCAAATCGTACATGAATATGGATAATTATCCAATAGGTTATAATTTTAGTTGATTAGTAATTATAAACAAGTTATTGTATATATCCATGAATGACATAATTATTTAAATGACAGCAGCATCTAAAAATAATCCTTACATTGCTATAATTATTCCCGCAGCTGACATTGCCAATAATTACTTTGAATAATAAGTTTGACCAAGAAATTTAATATACAAATTTATTTTATGTAGTGTTAAAGAATAAAGAGAAATTTGTTAACTCATTTGTAACTTGGTCTGTTAAAAGTAACTTACTCATGCCTACTCTCAACACTCCATGAAATGAACATGAATAGTAGCTGTCACTTGCAATACTCAACTATTAGACAAATACAAAGTAAGAGGTACACTCTGGAAATATGAGGACTGGCACCATACAAATATGTAAAAATGAATAAAATAAATATTACAGGATATGCTAATTAAATTTTCTTTGATACGCTTTAAAATAAGTTAAGTAAACAAGTGTGTATAAACCATTAATATTGCGGTAACAGTAACCGTTAGTAGTGTCATTAACTGGCATCAATACTACTTACTGTACATGTAGAAGATATAAAATGTTTATCAATAAGTTTATTGCTTGCAATTCCAACAATCAGCTGTCCAAATGATAAGAAGCAAAAGGTGCCAAATATGTTTGTTCAAATTCAAATTCTATAAAGAGCTTGAATTAAACATTCGAGAGAGTCCTGCTGACTCCTGCACCTCTTATATACGTTTATTGTGAAAATATAGAGCAAAAAACGTGTGCTAAATCTCTTCATTGGCTCTGCTGAAGAGTTATAATATTTTCTTTAGAACTGTTATCATTTGGACAGCTGCAATAAGTATTACAGAATACTGGTACATTGCACATGGACATATAGAACACTCTTGATTTTATATGTTTTGCAATACAATCAGTCTAAGAGAAGATGGCGTTAGAACCTGAGCCCGGTTCCCGTAAGCGGTTTAAATTTTGGTTTAGTTAAACCAGAAATTTTGGATTAGTTTAACAAAACCAAAATTGGGTTCCCATAAGGATCTACCTTAAACCCGTTTAACACTACATAGATAAACCAGATTTTGGTTTAGTTTAACTAAACCAAAATTTAAACTGCTTATGGGAACCCAATTTTCTGGTTTAATCAAAATATTGGTTTAGTTAAACTAAACCGGCGTTAAACCACTTACGGGAACCGGGCTCTGTTTAGGACCTTTAAGCTTTAGAAAGCCACCTTCATGATTCCTATTATGTAACATTAGCACCATTTTCACCTTTAAATTCAATTACTCGCCACACTAGCAAATGCAATAGAGTGCAAATTGAAAGGAGGAAAAAAGGTTAACGGAGATATTTCGTTTCACACTTCATTGAATGAAGGTGTTATACTGCACTAAATGCAAGCATTGGGAAGAATTACATTTGAAAAGTAATTCTTGGTATTTTCATGGAAAATGTAATTCTGGAGGTAATTTACGTGTAATTCTATGTTATAGTAATTCATAGAATTACATAATTCTTGGCTTTTCTGAGCAAATGTAATTGTAATTCTTGTAAAATAAATGTAATTTCCCAATGCTTGACTAAATGTTAACAGCAATAGGGAACATAGTCCATTGTTTTATTAAAAGGTATTGTTGCAGCTTTGCAGATACAGGAAAGGTTTCTCATTTGCAATGGTATTACACTAAGTAGTCTTCTGTTTTATTTAATAGCCTGTGAGACACTTAGAGTGTAAATTTCAAAATATTGTTATTAGATCAGCAAACATGTTTAATGGCCAATATCATTAAGGGGCCATTTTCTACACATATCTTGTACCACAGTCAACTATAACTCTTTTTATGAATGAACTGTAATGGTAGTACTATGTATAGTGTTTCCGACTTTAATCAAGAAATGAGAATTATAATGTTATAAACTATCTAATATATACGTAAGCTGATCTTAAGGATATTAATAGGCAATAGCTAGTTGTGTAACATTAAAAATAAGGCAGGAAATTATGTTTTCGAACAAATGGTCTAAGCACAATTTACCATCTACAATAATTTAAAACTTTCTTAGATACATACTTATTGGCACAAGAACGTACATGAAGATTCTTATAGAGCATTTACCAACATGAGAGCTTCAATAACAGAGCAACTAACATTTGTCCAAAAAGAGCAAAATGAACTACAAAATGTTGGTGGTTTCACAGAGAGCTGCCAGAAATTTTATTTATAAAAATTCCAACATGGAAATATTTTTCCTATTATAGACAATGAACATATTTTTGTGAGCATAACAATACAAGCACAATAACACAGTAGAAAATATATTTATAAGAACAAGCAAAACCAAGGGAAACACCAACAAAGTTTGCTCACAATCCTTTGCTTTTGCTGCAACCGCCTTTGACAACACAAACTTGAACGCAGACTGCGGCGACATGATCCCTGCAGCTGCAGCTGCTGCACAAGTCATTGCTGCAGTTTACGCAGCAGCCATTGCCGCAGCTTTCGTCACCACAAGATCTTGCTCAGCAAGATGCTATTTACTAGCTACTTCTACAGATTGTGTGTACATGTAGATTTGTAGTGCAAAACTTTATAAAAAATATGTGTATGTTCATATTGTAATGCAAAATCAATAGATATAAACAGAAAATGAAACTGCAAAACCAAGGGAAACACCAACAAGGTTTGCTCACCATCCTTTGCTCTCGCCGCAACCGCTTTTGACAACACAAACTTGAACGCAGACTGAGGTGACATGATCCCCGCAGCCGCAGCTGCCGCACAAGTAGTTGCCGCAGAAGATGTTGCAGTTGATGCAGCAGCCATCGCCGCAGCTTTTGTCACCGCAAGATCTTGCTCAGCAATTGGACTTGGAGTGCTGATGTTGGAGCAATCTTTTGATGCCGCTGTAAGATCCAGGTCTGGGAAGGGTGCCGCGGGTGCGGCCGCGGCTGCCGCGTCTGCGAGCATCGTTTCAAGCACGTCCAGGATCATGTTTGAAGTGCCTGGAGGATTAAGTGTTAATACTATTTTGCATCAATTATGATGATGAAGCTTTGCAATTTTCTCCAATTTAATATAATGAATTACTGGTTTTGGTTACACTTAAATTTCTTGTAATTTGTTATTAACAAAAGCGGTACAAATGTTTTCAACGGTAACTCTATATATTTATGCAGGAATATATGACTTTTACTGTTACAAAAGAATAATTTTATAAAATTACCACGTTAAGGAAAGTATAATTACAAAAAGTAATCCAAAAATGGTTTTACTGTATCAAAAGTATAATTTTATAAATTACAATTTAAGGAATGTAATAACAAAAAAGTAATCCAAAAAGTAACCATGATTAGAAAAAGTTACCCTAAAAGTAACCATGGTTGCAAAAAAGTAATCAAAAAAGTATCCCTGATTAGAAAATGTAACCCAGAAAGTAACCATGATTAGAAAAAGTAATCCAAAAAGTAGCCCTGATAAGAAAAAGTAACCCAGAAAGTAACCATGATTACATAAAAGTAATTCAAAAAAGTAACTCAGACCTGGTGTCGGCGACGACGACGACGCCCCAGCAGCAGCGGCGGCAGACGACGCTGACGCAGAAGGCGCGTCTTCCTTTCCGCGGCCCGCCCCGTGCGACAGCTTGGTCGGCTGCGGCAGCGGGGCTGCGATCAGCACGCCAGGCATCGGCGGAGTGAGAGGGAGCCGCCCGGAGATGGCGGCAAATTCAAACCGATTGAGGATGCTTCTTCTAATGCAACACTTTTGAAAATATTCTATATTAACCTATGCCAATAATGCACTCTTTCTAAAATTAATGTACTGGGTGATTATAGTTCTAAACTATGGTATAGTTAACTTATATTTTCACAAGTTTGTTGATTGTCAAAGTAGATTTTTAAGTATTTTTGTCACAACTTATGATCTCAATTCGATGCTGTCTCACAATCGAATGGCAGATGACACAAGCGAATAATTGAATTAATACTCGAGTGTGTTTAAAACTATTAAATAAACACACACCGAACACACCCGCGCGCTCTCTCTACGACAACTACCATTCAAACGGCCTTTTTGGCCTTTATTTTGAGAGAAAAGGCCGCTCTTGTGAGTTGTAGAGTAAGAGAGAAGAAGAGCTTGTGAATGGAAGGGAGAGAGAGAAAGCTTTGAATGAGGGAATAAGGTGAGAGAGTAGAAGCGCGAGGTAGCTGTTAAATAGAGCAAATCCCAATACTTTATACATACTGTCAAACCTCCCCCGTGTGAAGCTTTAGGCAGCCGGGCTGCCTGGGAGAAATCATAAGCGAAAACTGAGCCACTTAGTGCGGTCTGCTAGCTGGAAACTGAGTACTAATAAGATTCCTCATAAGCAAAGGCAGGAAAATGGAAAAATTCAAAAAAATATCCTACACGGGGTAACCTAGTAATATATATTCCTTGCATACTGTATATTATTATTGTTCAAAGCAATTTATGTTATAATAAGTAAGTCATAAATATAATATTATTTTGTTTTGATTAATTAAAGGTAAATATTATACATGAATATAGTCAAAATATATTTTAGAGTTATATCATGTTTTTTCATAAATATTTCAGAAGACTGGCAAACACTTTCAATGTTTCTTCAATGAATTGAATATATTCAATGTTAAATCTAATTATAACATTTTATTCAATACACATAATATTAACTGTCTGTCGCCAAACCGAGGCTTTTTGCATGACCCAGTACAGTAACTGACCAGTGTATGCCAATCAATGTTGGCATGGTTTATTAGCACAATATATGCACTAAGACTTTAGTATTAAAGAAGCCTTAGCACAGTTTACAGAAGCAATAAATGCATAGTAATGTTAGTAAATGATAGACTGAACAGTTGAAAATTATAACAAAATAGTATATCAACAAAAATAACCAGCCTTATGTTTCTATCTGACTTTCTATCTTCTCCAGTGAATGAAAGAAGGCCTTCTAAGGCTGTTCAGTTGGAGTGACGTCAAAATGACGTCATCTGAAGGCGCGCCCGATCTCAAAACAGATGGTTTATAGAAAGGCTAAATAATATTGGACAAATTGCAGTTTTATACAGTCATTTAAAGATGTAAATTATTAACGGAATCTGTAATATATTTATGTCGGTAGTTTGCAAATATTGTGCATAGTTGAATATGTTACTTTTAGAGACCTCCCAGACTGGCAACTTTTGCCATTTCTGCTGATGAAATTTCCGGGACTTAGGCCTCTCCCACATGGGAGGATTTGGAAGAGTATACTCCGGGGATACTCCGAGGATACTCCTCAAAGGAGGAGGAAACTCCGAGGATACTCCTCAAAGGAGGAGGAAACTCTGAGGATACTACGAAAAGAGGAGGAAACTCCGAGTATCCTCTGCAAAGGAGGAGGATACTCCGAGTATCCTCTTTTGAAATCCTCCCATGTGGGAGAGGCCTATACCACTGAATTACTGCGTTGCATTCTTTGTACGGGTCCGTTGTTTAAGTTTTTAGGTGGTACTGCCATTTATTATTATATAAGACTAATCAAATTATTTTCTTATTTTTTGCTTGACAACCTTACTTTTTTAGAACGAGGAGAGAGTGACTACCTCAACGTTTATTGATTTGTCTATTTTTTGTTATTTTGACTGTAGATAATTAAGAAAACACATGCCAATAGTTTCAAGTTTAGTACGAACAATCATGTCAATGAGTAAGGTGCTCATCGGCAACCTTACGAGCTTCTGTGACTCCACCGGGCTCCATGGTTATGCCTACATAAGTGGCAGCCGGAACAGGGTTGAAACTGTCTTCTGGGTGATATTTTGTCTGGCAGCCCTGATTTGGACAACTATAATATGTTATGAGGCTAATATCTATTGGAGAGATCATCCTGTTGAGACTACGTAAGTTATTTTCTTGGAGTCCCTCTATGGTCTATAATTAACATAATATCATGTCTCATTTTTCTCTTTAGAGTAAAGGACTACCAGTATCCAGCAAGTAAAGTTCCATTTCCAGCAATTTCCCTTTGCGCGGACACTGAATTAGATGAATTTCATTTAATATCAGTTTTACTCAATAAGGTAAAGTAACTAACAAAGTAATACTTAAATATGTATCTTATGGGTAAAAGTATGTACAAACAGTTGTATAATCCTTTAGTTTTGAAGTCAAACAGCATGAAGGTCATTTTGAACAAGCCACAAACAGTTTTGATTGATAGAGTTTTGTCTTAAAATACAAGCCTGTGTGTCTATACTTAACATTCTGACCACTCAGATGACGAACATATGAGTGTATTGTTATACTATTTAAAGAATCAAATAAACAGTTAATGATCAATATTCACACTGTTTAAAACTTCAGCTCAAATTCCTTTGTCAAGGAGATCAAAATCCAAACATTACGACTGATTTGGAATTGTGTTCCGAGCCAGGATATCAAGAGATTAGGAGCAGTAAATATTTTAACAAGTACGTTAACTTCTTTATATAACCACACAGCTGTTACTTTTAATTTAATATTTGTAGATTCTTGTCTGTACTACCAAGGTTAATGGATAGATTTGCAGACCATATAGGTGAATTATGCCATTACAATAATACTGCATAAAATAGTAATGCTAGTTCTTTCATTTGTAGAAGGATATTTTGACTTAACTATATTACCAAGCTGGGGGTGTAAGTATAATAATCGAAAAATGTACTGTACGTAAATTAAAGACAATTAAAAAAAGTCTTAAAATATATTAAATCAAATTTTTGTGGAAGTCATTATATTTTCTCCGTGCACATAATAACCACTTTTAAACTTAAACCAGCGGCAATTACTTACAAAGTTAGGTGAAACAAATGAACACCCAAAAGGATTTGAAGGGGCATGTTTAAGTTCCATTTACGATTATTAAATTTAAAGAACATTGAGCGTATAAGTGTATAGGCCACCGAACTCTGAAATGGCATTAATCTAAAAGAAATTAGTTCCGTGGCACTAGGGATATTCAGAGATGTGCATCTATCATAAAGTAGCATGGCACAAATATTGCTGAACATCCCTACCCGCCGAGATTGGACAATGTGTGGACAATAGTGCGACTGTCGCCAAATTTTGCTACATATCTCGGCGGGTAGTTGGATTGTAGAAGGACTCCCAAAGCCAAAGTGTAAGAAATATGATTTCAGTTCCACCTCTTGATCCGGAGCTTGAGCGCCTTGTAAATTATGAGCTTCAAAAGTTGCTCAACAATCCAAATGTTGTTCAGCGCGAAAAGAAAATGCCACTTGATGAATATCAGGTAGGGTACAAAAGCAACTTGAGCACTCTCACACTCACTTTAATTAACAAAAGTTAATGTTTCATTTTTAGTAGTAAATTGGAGTAAGATTGACCATTTTATTTTACATATGGGTCCAGTTAAACCAAAAGTGTCTAGAAGTTTAAAAAAATCCTTGACAGAGATGAAATGGTTCTGCAATAATATTTCTGCTAAACAGACAAGAAAATTGCCTTTCTGGGAAGCTACTAATGTAGATATTATTCCTTTTCTTGAGTATAATTATTTAATGATATAAACAAATGGCCAAGCATTGGGAAATTACATTTATTATACAAGAATTACAATTACATTTGTTCAGAAAAGTAAAGAATTACGGAATTCTAGGAATTACAATAACATAGAATTACATGTGAATTACGTCTACAATTACATTTTCCATAAAAAATCAAGAATTACTTTTCAAATGTAATTCTTCAGACTGGTTGCATATGGCCAATCAAAATATTGTGCTGTCCATGATAAATAATGACTTTCTTCTTTTTAGTTCACAAAGATCCAATTTCAAACATTCCTCTCTGATTTTGTCACCCTTCAAAATGCAGACTTTCGGGCGGATCTCCGGGGATGCAATCCTTTTACCTATGTATTTGCAACAGTTTCTTTTTGCATCAGTTAACATACATTCATTTCAAATAATTCTCCTGGAATTTATATTTATCACACTTCTCGCATACTTTTGTATTTTGGCAAAATATTAAGTGTTATCCCATATATGCATAAGGTAGCAAGTTCAAAAGTAATCATGAAATTGATGTCATTTCAATCCTAGTATACGAGAGTCCTATCGGGATATTCTTGGCCTTAAAGCTGAGGACCCTGATTTTAAGGCTTGTGTTTTCGAAGTCAGTGGAGCTTGGGGAACTTGGTAAATACCTTTCTTTATATGTAATGATCAAGAATGGAGAAGAATTACATTTGAAAAGTAATTCCTTAAAAATTCATGGAAGATGTAATTCTCAATGTAGTTACATGTAATTTTATGTTATTGTACTTCCCAGAAGTATGTCATTCTTGACTTTTCTAAACAAATACAATTGTAAAATAAATGTAATTTCCCAATTCTTGGTACTGTTAACTAACCATTCATATGTGTTAAATTACAAATCATATATAAAGAACTTATTCAACATGATTTTCTCCAGGAATGTGACTTCTGAAATTGATCAAATCCGATCACAAATCCGTTATCCATTTTTCCTGAGAGCCGTATAGCTGACTCTCCCTTCGGAACCCTTTTCATAACAATTCACAAAACCTTTTGACCGTGCAAAATTTTGGGTAACAAAATGTTATACTTTATGGAATGCCAAATTGAGATGCGGACAATTTAGCAGATTTTAATTACAGATACCGAATATTTTTATTATTCTCAGAATCATATTTAAAATTCCATCAGATAATTGAGGAGGGATGCTGGTTTCGCGCATAACTTGACTCGGTTCGAAACCCTTCTTCAGCTCCACTGGCATTGCGAGTGGACGGCAAGCTCAGGCAGGCTTTGACTTTGAGGATGCGATGCCGAGTGGAACATTGCAATGTGAGTCGAGTGGAACATTGCAATGCGAGTCGAGTTAAATGGAGCTCAAAATCAGTATCACTTGGCCTGTGGTTCGTTCGGGAATTAATTTGCTTTGCACATATGCTTTCATTACATTAGCTATTATCCCACCAGGACTGGTGAGCCTTGTAAGAGAGTCACAGCCTAAGGCCAGTAAAGTTGTATGACAACCTCATTGTCGCCGCCGCCTGGCCGTAGAGTAACAGTCCGGCCAGATGTTTGCAGGTCTACCTTGTAGGGTAAACGGGACGACCAGACATCCAGCAGCCAGAGGAATGGAACGACCGGCAGGAAGAGGAACGCAAACGGGAAGACCGGCTAGAGAATAACAGGGCGGGGGAGGATGGTGCTGGGGCTTGCTGCAATATAGATGTTGGGATCCTCAGGTCATAAAGTAACAAATTCCATGTAAAATAAATATGTTAAAAGAATGAATTACATTAAAAATGGTCATATGTTGTAATTAATTAGTCACAGCAACGGGAAGTAAACTGTAAGTCAGTGTAAGAACATAATTAACAATTAAAACTAACCGCATTATATAACATTTCATATCTAAATTATAAAGTAAAACTTTTGTTGAACTGTGTACCATCTTGCTTTACCTGGTGAAGTACATAACCGTGTGCTTGGCCTTGCACCGGTAGCAGATGGATGGCGCCAGCAGGGAGCTGTGGTCGATGTGAGACGAGGTGTAGCTGGCGGCGAAGAAGAAGGTACAAGGCCTGCATGCAAGGGCAGTACAGAGGCATTCCCGCATCGCGCATGGGAGACTGGACTGGGCATGCCGGTGTTGTTGTTAGTGTTGTTGTGATGCAGGCGCCCCAGAACTGATGATGTTGTACCGCCGGCATTACTTCATTTCACAGCTTTTACACACTTTTAATAACGTTTAAGTGTATTTTATAAATTTGCTTAGCTTTGTTTGTTACCCAAAATATTGCAGTGGCAAGGAAAACATTGTAGGTTTCGTGATTTGTTATGAATTTGGTTCCGAAGCCAGAATCAGCTATGCGGCTCAATGCTTCAGTACAATATCAAAACACATCTCAGAAATTCGTCATCATATTTTAAGAAAATAACTAGTCCAGGGCAGTCTTGTGAGCTCTAGAATATGTACCCAATTGATATTTTAGGTTTAATTTTAGGTTAACATGCATATTTTAAGTGGAGAAACAATTTTGAGTCTGTTTTCATTTTCCATGGCACTCTTCTTTCCCCTTGTTTACATTTTCGCCGATCGTTGTCCGGGCGCCATCTCAGTAGAACGAGAGGGGACGAAAGAAGATTACTAAGGTGCGCGTCCAAAGTATAAAGGTAGTGTACAAACTCTACTTTTATGCGTCATGTTATATATATTTTGAAAGCTTAAATTACGCATAGTAACGTGAATTAATTGTTACTTGATTTTCTTTTTAACTTAAAGCCTTACAAACCATTTCAATACATGTATTTGTCCACAATACAAAGAGATCGGCGTCCCTAAGACAGAGAAGGCAGTTTCCATGGCAAGAACACGGGAAAAATGATTGATAAAATAAGCTATTTACGTGTAAAACCATCACTTAAAAGTGTTAGATTCCTAATATTTGCATTTTTAGCTTTCATTTAAGCCCTAACACGCATTTCTAGGTAGCTGCTAACTTTTTTGGAGTTTTTTGCTGTTTTCCTAGAAATAAGACCCGCGAAAACAGTGTCAAAACACATTAACATTGATTTGAGACCTTGAAAAATGCTGGGAAACACCAATAACATGGTTGGGTGTGTACAGGATTTAATTCTGCATTCCCTGGTGTATTGTAGTCTATGGTATCTTTAAAAATACGGACAGTAGGACATCATTAGTGTGCAAAATCTAGGATGTGTTTTGAGATTGTACTGAAGAAATGTGGTATTTATGAACATTCGTTCATGGCATTCATTAGCAAATTATTCTATAATGGTTCAGTTCTAGCCTTTCAATCAGGTTATTTTCATGAATTAATGTGTCAAAGGAGGAGTGATAGTATTGATTTCAGTGTTGTAATCACCACTTTCCAGCTCTTTCACTGTTGTTCACTGTTGTATATAGTTGTTATATATTGAATCAGCCTGTCACACCCTACCTTATCAATATATTGTGTATGTCTCTTTTTGTCTTTTCTAGCCCTGAAGTCGTTCCATGTAAAGAAAGTTCTCCTTGACCCTGATGTCCGCAACCAGGCCAGACTCTCCAGGGATAACACATGGAGAGATATCATGCACGGGAAGCTCAAGAAAGATGCTGCAATATCCTTTACTGGTGGAAGGTATATGTGGAACCCAGAAACAGGACGTACAGAACTAGTGGATGCTGAGACAAGGTACAAAAAGGAGGTGGAGAGGTTCTTGAAAGAATGCTTTGAATGAAATAAAATATACTCGTATAACAATGCTCTTTATTTCTTTCTATATCTCGGTTTAAAGGATTCAGAGTTAACTGTTACCCTTAAAGTAACATATTCATTCATGCGTGAACGAACCCCTATATAAAATTAATGCAATGGGACAAGGTCAAGAACACTCACATTGCATGCAATGCATTGGGGGATGTCAAGGGATCAATTCTGAGTTATAGGATAATTGTAATTATCATGTTGATTGTTATTGAGTTAGGGATATTGGAGTAGGAATTTTTGAGAAAAAACCGTAAAGCTTGGGATTTCAACATCAGAATATAGTGAAAAGCACGTTTTGAGGCCCAGTCTAAGAATACATTTATTTTGGACGGACTAATAATACGAATGCAGTATGGTAAAAATGACAAATGTTCATGCTGACTAACATCTCCTGCAACATGTTAAAACTCATTTTAACAAGACTGTTTTGAGCGAGGGATGCTTTGTCAGTTCTGTTGCATATTGCTTTGTATATTACGACAATTAGTGTAACGTCTGTCAGAATGGCAATCGAAGGTATCCATCTGTGTAAACATTAATGTAGCAGTAACAATTAAAGTTCATTGGGCAGTAAATGTTATTAAGAGAGTTAATTATTAAACGGAAAGTTTACCTAATTCCAGGGGTACTTTAATTTAACCTCAACCAGAGAACGGCCATAGACAAAAAAAGATACACCGAATCCTGGCAAAATCATGAGCCAAAGGAAGAGTCAAGAAAATTCAGACTAGAAAAAAGTCTCCCGAGTCAGATTATTAAAAATCACAGGAACGGTACCTACCACCGCCGCGCCATCTACTGGACGCTAGATTGTAATTTGCTCCTGTGAAGGGGAAAATTGG